>PVKA01005265.1:0-91890 GCA_004027165.1 Ctenomys sociabilis
TAAGTAAGCAACTACACTCTTAATTCACTGATAAGAGATATCTGCTAAAATAATATCTGTAAATATAATATCATGTATGTACCTTGTACAATACCAAAACGTTATGAAAACAGTTTGCAATGTATTAATTCATCGAATGTGTATGGTTAAGGTGTCTTGAAACTGTCTGATTGACATTTGTATTTTAATAAAATAAAAAAAAAAACAGAAACACTATTTATTTATTTACTTTTTTTTTTTTTTTTTTTTTTTTTTTTTTTTTTTTTTTTTTTTTTTTTTTTTTTTTTTTTTTTTTTTGCAGAACCAGGGATTGAACTCAGGCCTTTGTGCTTGCCAGGGAAGCATTTATCCTACTGATCCATCCCCCCAGCCCCCAGAAACACTTAGTATCAGGAGCTAAAGTAGGTAAAACACTTGCAGATATAAGGGTGGGCAAGAACTTTCTGAATAGAGATTCAATTGCACAAGAAATAGCATCAATAAGCAACAAATGAGGTTATATCCAATTTAAAAGCTTCTATGTAGTAAAGGGAACAACAAAGTAAAGTGCTAACTCACAGAATAACAAAGAATATGCTAGCTATCCCTCAGATAATTAATAACTAGGATATATAAAGAACTCAAAGCAATGAGACCACCAAAATAAAAGACGCAATCAACAACAAGCAACTGAGATGAATAGACGCTTCTTGGGATAAGTACAAATGGCCAATGAATATATGAGAAAATACTCAACGTCTCTTGCCTTCAGAGGAATGCAAATTAAGACAACACTGAGATTCCATCTTACTCCAGGAAGAATAACCATCATCAAGAAAAAAAAATGACAAATTCTGGTGAGGCTTTGGGGAAAAGGAACCCTTCTACACTGTTGGTGGGAATGTAGGCTGGTACAACTGCTATGGAGAGCGGTGTGGAGATCACACGAAAAGTTTAGACATTCCATTCAACCCACCTATTTCCCTCCTAGGTATCTCCCCCAAAGCATTGAAGACACTGTATTACAGCACTACACCCATACCCATGTTTATAACAGCGTAATCCCTCGTAGCTAAAATAGCCCATATATCCATCAACAGATGAATGGATAAAGGAACTGTAGTGTTTATAAACTATGTAGTACTACTATGTCCTAAAGAAAAATAAATTCTGGTCACTTGTAGGAAAGTGGGGTTACCTTGACACCGCTGTCTTAAGTGAAATGAATCAGACCCAAGCTTAAATTCCACATGATTTCTCTTATACAAGAAATCAAAAACCTAAATGAATTAAAGTGCAAAAATGATAGCTAATAGGTACCAGGAAATAGATCTTTTGCTGAAGGGGAGGAAGTAAAAAAGAATTATAGTATACTATGTACCTGTACCAACTCTCCACGATGAATGTCACCCTTATGTACCAAAGACATGTACTAAGAAAAATCTTTAAAAAATTGAAAAAGAAGAGCTGCCTGAAAATTAAGTTACCACTAGTGAGTTCCCCCTGTGCCTGCTCTGCCCATCCTACTTGAGTCTCCCTCTGCCTGGCTGCCCTCCCTTTCTTTCCTCTGTTTGTCTGCTTTTTATCTCAACAGGTTGTGTAATTTCCTTCTTTGCACCCTTCTCTTCTGTGTGATGTTCCCTTGCAGTTGCCCCTCTGCATAAGCTCTCCAGGGCAAAGGAGTTTAATTCAGGATTCCCCTCTCCCCTGAGCCAGCACCACAGGACAGCTGTCCATAGGTAAAAGGTGCTCATTCATCATGGTTGTTGAGGGGAGCCAGGGAGATGGCTCAGTGGAATAAGCATTTCCCTGGCAAGTGCAAGGTCCTGAGTTCAATCCCGGGTTTCAATCTCCCGTTCTGAAAGAAAAAGAAAACTGAAAGAGAGCCTGTCATCCTAGCACTCCAGAGGCTGAGGCAGGAACATTCCAAGTTTGCCTGGGCAGTTTACTGAGACCTTCCTGATAAGTTAAATCATGCTTGTTGAATGGCTAAGTGAACTGTTAATTAAAATAACAACTTGAGTGATTGTCAAATGGTGCATTTGTTTCTTGTGAGCCCCATGACATGAGCTGAACAACAGTACTTGGGTTCCAGGCTCAAATTTTTGTGACTCAGGACACCAGAAGTGGACCACATAGGAAGTTTGACTGTGCTCCTGGGTGACTCTGGGAAATGCACCACCCAGCTGGGTGCCCCTGTTGTGGCCTGCTTCTGGCAATTTCTGCCTGGAAATTGGTTGAAATCTGAGCTGTGTATTTGGTGAGATCTTGGAGGCAGAGGAACGGCATCTGTGGGTGGGCTCAGTCGCTTGAAAGAGGCCAAGAGACAGTGTAGTCACAGGGAATTAGTAAACAAATTCAGCTAAATCCTCCCCCTACTATTAGACCATTTATGTATCCTGATATGGAGAAATCTCCAGAATGTATTACTTCAGGAAAAAGCAGGGTGCACACACTGTGTAGCCTTGGCTATCTTTTATATGAGAAAGTGAGACAGGAGGAAGACAGAAGTGTATTTGGATTTGTTGCTGGGAGCAGAGAGGCCAGCTTTGAGAGAAATTTGAAGTAAGACAGGCAGGAAGATCAAAGCCTACGTGCTGGCCCAGACCCTGTGAGGAGAAAGCCTGGAGATGCTCTGTAGTGAAGTGGCGGGTGGGAGCCAGCATTTGTCTATGGTGTCATTAAATAGCAGAACAGCTCTGGCTAGGAAAGGCCACAGCACCGAGAAGCCCTTGTCGCCTCACTGACCTTTCATTTTCCAACGTGTATTATTATTATTTTTTAATGTATTTGGTATGGATTCTCACTGTGCACCTCAGACTCCTGTTTTCAGCCTCCCCAGCACTGGGATTACAGGCATGGCCCTCCACACAAGGACTCAGTGGCCAGCTTAGTGTTCTCAGGGGTGGTGGTGCCAGGGATCAAACCCTGGTCCCTGAGCTTGCCTAAGCAGGCACTAAGCCTGCTGAGCTATCTCACTGGCCCTACCAATATGAAGTAGTAACATTACACGATGTACTTGAACTTGTAGTTGACCCAAAGTAGAATATGATATTCTCAGTTAGATTAATTTCTTCTAGACGTGACATCTCTGACACAGTTAGGGGAAGGAGTTTTGTATAAAGTGTCAATCTAGGAAGGCAAGATATAGAAGCACTGTCCTCTGTAAAAAGTAGTCTTGGTAGAGAAGTTGGTAAAATTTTAAATAAAATCCCCCAAAGGTTTTTAATTAAGTTCAGCAGGTGAAAGACCTCACATCATGGTAGAAATGTAAAATGATACCACCACTTTGGAGAAACTGACCATGTCTAGAAAAATCAGTGGGCATTACCTTTTGGTCCATTCTGTCTACTGGGTGTACCCCAAGGTACACAGGCAAAAAGAAGAAGAGACACCTGTGCACAAGGTGTTCCCTCCTGGTGCCATCTGCTAAGCCAAAGACTGGGAAGAAGCAGGTGTCCAGCACTAGGAGCTGCATGCGTAAACTAAGACATCTGTGCAGTGTGTTCTAAAAGCAACTCAAAGGACAGAGGGTGGTCGTCCCTGTTGCTATGGGATGATCTTTAGGGTGCACTGTTAAGTAAATAGGGTGAAAAACTCAGACGCATGCTGCTTCCTTTCTAAGAAATACTTATGCATGTTTGTAATTATTTTTAATTCTAGCTACTTGAGAAGCTGATGGAAGAGAAATACAAATTGAAGGCCAGCTTGGGTAATTAAGGAACTGCCTCAAAGTTTAAAAAAAAACAACTGAAAAAAATGTGGAAGAATAAAAATGGTTATCTGTGTAGGGAGGGACAGAATGGATGGGTAATTTGGGGTAGAAACTGGGTTTTCTGAGTGTATTTGGATTTGACTTTGGAACCATACAGATGTTTTTAACTGTAAACAAAATGAAACTGGGGGCTGGGGATATAGCTCAGTGGTATAAATGCCTTCCTGGAAAACACAAGGTCCTGAGTTCAATCCCTGGTCAAAAACAAAGAAACTGGGTTGGTGCTGCATGCCCATAATCTCAGCACTCAGGGGAGCTGAGGGAGGGGGATCACAGCCAAGTACCTAAATTGCTTGGGCAATAAATAGAAAAAAATAAAAATAGAAAAAAATCCCCCCAATCAGGAGCAAAATTAAATAAACTAGGTGGATAGGGAATTATTTCTGATAACTTTAAAACATAATCTGATTATATAATCATAGTGGAATACATTTTAAAATAAAAATGAACTCCAGGTAAATCTTGAGCTGTTTTCAGTAACACTGGCAGCAATAATACTGACATTACTGTACTGACACTAGTGTATATGTGTGCGCGTGCACATGTGCTATTAGAAACACCCCTAATATACGTATATGCATACGTATGAAATAAGTATGTTAAAATCATCAGCAATTGGGCCATGAGATAGCTCGGTGGACTAAGCACCTGCTTAGGCAAGCGCAGGGACCAGGTTCATCCCCAGCACCACACGCCATGGTGGTCCCACCCCAAGTGCACTGAGCTGGCCGCTGGGACCAGGCGCGGTAGCATAGGCCTATAATCCCTGTGCTGGGGAGGCTGAAAACAGGATCACTAGGAGTCTGACCTGTGTAGTGAGACCCGTATCAAATATGACTAAAAATCAGAAATCAAGATTTTCAGATTAAAAAAAACCCCAAAAAACAATGCCTTTATCGTGCAGGAGATAATGTAAAAATATTCTAATACTACATTTGAATTGGAAATATCAGTATTTACTATGGATGGGTTTTTTCTTAAGTATTTTCTAGTCCTGTCCACTGTACCACTTAGAAATAATGACTGGCAGGCTAGCAAAAACACTTACAATGTTATGGTGTGGCCTCTAAAACAATTTTCCATGAAAAAAGGATCTAGGACTTCTTAGAAACATACCTGTCTCCAGCTGGGCGTGGTGGCGCATGCCTGTAATCCCAGCACTAGGGAGGCTGAGGCAGGAGGATTGTTGTGAGTTCGAGACCAGCCTGAGCTACAAAGTGAGCTTAAGGCCAGCCTGAACTGCACAGTGAGACCCTGTCTCAAAAGGGACAAAAAAAAAAACCAAACAAACAAACAAACAAAAAAAACATACCTGTCTCCAGGTTTGGGCCAGAAAGCAAGAGGATGAATTGGAGCATCTTGCACTAGAAAGCTAAGAAGCCACCAGGTGCCCCATGACTTGTCAGAAGGACTGAGAGGTCAACTTGCAAGGAACTCCCAGTGCCCAGTGTTAAAATAAGAACATTAAAAATATAGTAGACTGACATATATCAACTCTCTTAAAGTGTGTAACGCTCATGATGATTGAAGAACCAACCAATCAAATCAAAAAAGAAAAGATTAAGCACTAATTCTGATCTTTCTTATTGGCTATGTTAGGATATCTGAATAGGGGATGAGGAGCAATTAATTCTTTTTTACACCACAGTCCTATCCTAAATACAGATAAAATATTGAGTTCAGACCCATCCATCAATCTTAATGTCACAAAGAACAACCTTCGGGCACCAAATAGCTTCTGACGTGATGCATATGAATATGCAAAGAATAGGATCTAAATTTAGGTCAGCATGAGCCCTAACTATAATTTGTAGAAAATACAGGGGATAGAAGAGCATTTCAAAATAACACCATGGAGATGAAATCATCAGAAGTTAAAACTATATGTTATTAGGGGAAAGTGTAGGTGTAAATTTTCATGATTTTTGGATTAGGCAGTAGCTTTTAGGTATTCAAAATCCAAGCAATCGAAGGAAAAAATAGACAAATTGGACTTTGTTAACATAAAAACTTTTGTACTTCAAAAGACACTGTTAAGAAAAGCGTATGAAATGTTACAAAACATTTGCAAATCATATTTGCTAAGAGTTTTAGTATCCACAATATATAAATAATATCTATAATCTAACCATAAAAAGGTAAACCAATTAAAAAATACATGGTCTAGATGCTTCTCAAAGAAAATATACCGCCAGGCGTGGTGACACTCACCTGTAATCCCAGCGCTCGGGGAGGCTGAGGCAGGCGGATTGTTGTGAGTTCAACACCAGCCTGAGCTACAAAGTGAGCTCAAGACAAGCCTGAACTGCATAGCAAGACCCTGTCTCAAAAAGACTAAAAGAAAATATACCAAGAGCAAATTAGGGGATTTAGCTCAGTGGTGCAGCACCTGCCTGTCAAGTATGAGGACCCGGGTTCAATTCCCAGTGACCCTCCAAAAGGAAAAGATGCCCAATATTATCATCATCATGAGAGAAATACAAGTCAAAATACAATGAAGTATGACTTCATACTCTTGAAGATAACAATAATAATGATAATGATAGACAATAACAGGTTTTGGTGAATAAGCAGAAAAAATGGCAAGTACATTGCTGATATGAATTTCAATTCATATCCTACTGCTTTGGAAAACAATTTGCGAATTCCTCAAGAAGTAGAGCTACCATAGGACCCAGAAGTTCCACTTACAAAGCCAAGAAATTAGAAGTGAAGATTTACACAAAAAATTCACACAAATATTAATTTTTTCTCAAATATCCATATCATCTGCTATTATTTGCAATAATCCCCAAATGGAAATGACCTAAATATTCATTAACATATGAGTAAATAAACATGATTGCAATGATTTGAATGTGTCCCCTAGTGTTCAGGCATCCAGAAATTGTTCTCCAGGGGAAAGCAGGCCTTGATCAGGAATGCTTGCATCTTGGGGCAGTGGTCTTCAGCAAGGTATTCACGCCCTCATTGTAGGGTTTGTTGTTACAAGATCTGGCTTCCTATAAAGGCTGAGTTTGGCCCCGCAAGCCCAAATAGCCACACACATGCGCTCTCTCGCTGTCTCTCCATCTCTCTCAGTCCTTCCCCTCGCCCATCTCTGCAAGGAATGAAACAGTGAAGACCCTCAGCCTGGGCTTCTCCGTCTCCAGAATCATGAGCCTGCCTGTGCATTTCATTATTTTAAAAGAAACACACAGAATATGAGACATTCTTTAGAACAGAAGATGGTATCTTGAAAAAATAAATTGCAAGAATGAACATAGAAGGGGGTTATCTGTAGATTTTAAGGAACTTAAAATACTTAGCAAAACGCAACTTTATAACCTTTGTTTGGATACTAGTTTAAGCAAGCCAACTGAGGTATCTAATAGATAGTTATAGGAATAGGCATAGATATGTGTATATACATACATGTATGCAAATGATAACTAGGAAACTGAATAGATTGGATAATATTGGGGCAAAGGAATTATTTAGTTGTGTATTATCTATTTATAGCAATGATGCCTTTGAGATTCTGTTTTCAAAGTTACACTCTGGAGTTTTATGCTGAAGCATACATGAAAAGCTGTGTCTGAGATTCCCTTCAAAATAATGAGGGAATGAACGGATTGGCCTGGGGACACGAAGTAACTGGGATTGGCTGGAGGCTGATAATTTTTTAAGCTGGGTAATGAATACACAGGAATTGACTGTATTCTCTCTACCCTTGTGTAGTTAGAAATTTCCATCCCAAAAAGGTACACCACCAGCCCAGTTAGTGGGCGGACCCTAGTTTCAGATGTCCTGAGTTTGGTTTCAGTCTACAGGATATCCCTTTTCCAGCTTGCTTGGCCAGGGAGCAGAAGGGCTGGGGTCCTAGCTCACATTTAAATCCGGAGTATGTGGCCTTTTTGTTGCACTCTGCAGAATTCTGCAAAACTTAACGTTCCCCTTACGAGCTAGGTTATTGTTTAAATTGAGGGCTAATAAGGGTTTTCAAACAGATGCAATATAGACATGAGGTACGGGAATGGGGGAAGCAAAAGGAAAACAGGGCCTTATGGAGAGACACTTACCCTGGTGTAGGACAAGAAAATAGAGAGATGCCTGACTCAATTCGACCTTCTTGGGATCTTTTGTTGCCTCCAGTTTGAGCTTTGGATTGAGAGAGTAGCTAGGCCTGTCGCCTGCCAGGTGTGTGATTCAGTGCTCTGGCGCTCTCTTCAAGCCAGCTCATTTGGTGGTGGGGGATCCTGTGAGCTTAGCCCTGCGCACTGTCCCGCTCTTTCTTGAAGACATCCTGCCTAAGTGGGGCTGTCATTTAACCAGGGCGTGGAGGCCTAGAGTGCTCAGGTGCTAATTTTGCTATCTGGTCCCATTTTGGTTTGTGCCACGGCTTGGTAGGCATGGCCAGCTGGGGCAGGTCTCTCCCAGGTGGGTGGATAGAAAGGTGAACAGAGCAGGGCTGGGGGCCCATAGTTTTGCTATCCTAGGGGACTGGGGGAGAAGGCTGAATTGCTTGTTTTTCTGAAGCAGCTTCCCCATTTTCTCACCTGGTTTACTTTTCCAGCCCTAGTCTGGCCCTCTTTTTGCCAACAGGCCGCACACCAGGGCTCCATCCTGGCAGCCTGGGGCAGTTCCTGCACCCTTTAAGAGAGTCGGTGGCAGAGGCGCTTGGCTGAGTACTTGGTCACCTGGGAGGAGTCCAGCAGCCAGGTCTCGCAGTGCCTCGCTGATCATGAAGCGATCACATGTGGGCCACTTTCCCCCATGCATGTGACCTGCTCGCTTGCCAGGGCTTGGGTGTGAGAGAGAGAGCGGCCCAGCGGGGCAAAGCGAGAGTGAGCCCTGATTTGCGAACTGCCCAGATTTAACTGAGGCTACAGCACTTTTATTAATAGAACATGCTGCATTTCCTTTTTATAAAAATATGAAGATCACTGCACTCAGGAAAATGCCTGCTGACTTTCTGTCTTTAGGGCATGTTCATCACCAGGCTAAAATTAAAAGTGAAGTCAGGCCCTTCTTGAGTCTATTTTTAACTGAGTTTAGCATATGAATGTGAACGTGAAGGCTTTCTTTAGATCTCCCTTAACTCAATTACTGACTTTTGCCAAGCATCTCGCCTGGAATTCCAGAGCTCTGGCTGGGACTACCTTGAGTTCTGAGGCCACAAGGGAGGTTGGGGACAGCGAGCCTCACGGACCCCTCTGTAAGAGCCTGAGTGGCATCACCCACCCTAGCTTCATTATTCTGCAAAGGTAAAGCAGAGTCAGTTGTTATACTAAAAAGAAAACAAAACAGGACAAACCAACCGGCTGACCAATGGCCACTCCATGATGCTTGGCTGCAGAGTACACCCCCACCCCGCACATAGTATAGTAGGGGTGCCTATGTAGAAGGAGTCCCTCGGGCTTCAGGGGAGACGTGGGTTGCCAGGGGGACCTCGACTTGGAGCAGAACATGCGACAGGCTCTCCATGCCAAGGGAGACTGGAGGTGACAGGTGGAGGGAGGGCAAGGAAATCCCACCGAGTTCCATTCCTGCTGGGAGGGTTTCTGATGAGTGATGAGCGCGTTGGGTGAACTTTAGAAACCCTCTTCAATTCCCTCTTGGAGACTTTTTTCCTGTCTGCTCTTTCAGGCCTGTGTGGAGAGGAGGAGGGCAGGCAGGTTTGGCTAACTCCCTGGATTCTTTGGCTTAAAGTTTCACTGCAAGGCCAAGATGGACAAGGTTCTGTTTTGAACTTCTTCTTAGGGTAGTTCCCTGTGAACATATTTCCAAAAAGTACTTTTCAAATTCTATCTATTATTATAGGTTCTTGCTCTTGCTCTGCTTAGTTTGTTTCCCAAATGATTTTTTAAATGGTGATTGATGTGAAAAAGTATTCAGATTGTTAGCTTGTCATTTCTCTTTGCACAGTTACATTAGTGTGTATTCAACAGTCTTGGTCCTGAAGCCCTTTAAAGCTTGTTGTTCTTTTTATTTTTTAAAATATTTTTTTATTGAGAAACAAATATCAATGACATGGTTTCAAAGCTGATTAATAGGACAATTTGAATAATTAATACATTGTACATTGTTACTTTCTTAGTGGTTATCCATAGTACAAGAAGCAGACAGGATATCCTGTCTGAACACTATTAGTACAAATCTTTTTTCTTCTTCTTTTTTTTTTTTTTTTGCGGAACCAGGGATTGAACTCAGGCCCTTGAGTTGCTTGCCAGGGAAGCACTTATTCCACTGAACCATCTCCCCGGCCCTATTAGTACAAATCTTTCTTCTCATTGAGTTAAGCAAAAGTAGCTATATATCTATCCTAAAGTATATACAAATACAAAATGGTCCTTCCTTTCTAGCTCATTTTTTTTCGTTGCTGTTGTTGTTTAGTCCTGTCAGAGATGGGTATTCCATTGGCAACTAAATACTATAGGTGCATGAAAGCTTGTTGTTCTTAACTAGAGGAAAAATTTTCTGGTTGTATTCCTGGGCATGGCAGCAAAGCCACCACAAAGGAGAAGCAGATTAATTTAAAATGCTAATTATTTTTCCTGAGCTGATGATGGCAAGGATTTATGTGATTGGAGAACTATTAAAATGTTTCTAGGCATTGTCTAAGGCAGAGTATTGAAAGAAGTGTGTGTGTGTGTGTGTGTGTGTGTGTGTGTGTATAGTCATTTTACTTTTGGGGGGTAGGGACTTAAGAAACAAGCTCCTTCCCTACATTACTAGCATTTTTCCTTAAAAGTCATCAAAATGAGTTACGATGTGTTTATAGGCCACTGCCATCTGTCGGAAAAGTCTATGGGCCTCTTGCCTGCTGTTCAGCAAACCACTTACATGCTTTAATGTTACTTTAAAAATGACTGTGGATTACATTACAACATATTTAGGTTGGCAGATTGTTTTCAACCTGCAGATCTTGTGCCTTTCCTTGATTGCAGTTAATTTTAAGGTGTTGGCTTTCCCAGCCATAAAGGCATTTTTTGGTCTATCCAGTTAGCAAGAGCAAGGTGTTGGGGAGGGGAAGGGTTTGTGCTGCCACAGTCCTGGCCCTTTAGCACATGGTGACTGAAAGATGCTCTCCTGGCTTTGGCCTAAGACCTGAGACTTGGGAAATGGACCAACTCCTGAGAAAAAGTTCCTGAATTAGAAATCACCTGCTATTTCTTTGAAACTGTATCATTTTACTCTATTTGGCTGTTCCAGATACTTTTGCTTTAGTTTTTAACATGATTCAACTTTTTTTTAGTCAGTCTGATGATTCATCTCTGTGAAACCTTTTAGTTTCACCTCGCTTGGTTGCTGCTGCTAAAGGAGCACATTTTTGTCTTGATTTCTCTCGCCTTAACCTGACCTGTTAGGAAGGGAAGGATTTCACAGCTTGGGCTTTTAGGGCAAACCCAAGCAGTGGTCCAACTCATCCAGCCTCTTTCCCAGGGACTGCTGGGTGATAGCTGACAGAGAGGGACAAGAAGAATGTGGCACATGCTTTGGTTGTCCCCAGTGGGACCCACGCCTAGATCTCTCATGACCCAACACCAACCAGGCTGTGCTTCCTTGCTCAGATGCACGTGTGTGAAAGGCCGCCGGCCTTGGCTTTTGCTTCTTCACTGTCCTTGCACTTGTGGGAGTGGTGTGACACCCCGAAGTTGCAGCCTCGGTCTCAGCTGAGGTTCTCTATCGAGGCCTAGCACAACCCAATCCAGCTGCCACCTCTTCCTTTTTCCCTGCAAGAGGGGCCCTGCTGAAGGAACGCTTAACTATGTCAGCGTGTTTCCTTCTGACTTCTCAAGGCTTGAGAAAATATGGCTTATTCTTATACATTATGGCTTATTCTTATAAATACGTTGAGTACTTTGAGCTATTTCTTTTTCTTCAGGTTTTTTAGTTGTTATTTTTGAGACAGGGTCTCATTACATAGCTCAGGCTGGTCTTAAACTTATTACATAGCCCAGGCTGACCTCAGACTTGTGACAGTCCTCCCCTCTTTGCCTCCCAAGTGCTGAAATTACAGGCATGTGCTACCGCACTCAGCTTCTTCCTCCTCCAGGTTTTATGTATAATAAAACTACTTTTAAAATATCAGAAAACAATTTCTAAGAAATATTAGCAATGATCTCTTAGCCTCAGTTATTTGCCTATCATCTTTCCTCTTAGTGTGGTCGTGTGAATGTGTTTTAAAATGTGGGCCCCCCCACATTTACAGGAGACACACCCACAACCCAGGTTCACACCCAATGCCAAATACACTATGTTTTTTTCCTGTATGCATATAATGTTGCCACACAGTGCCAGGACCTTCTGTGTCCTCTTGGCTCCTTTCCTTTGCTACCTTGGTAATAGGGGGCCTTTATTAAGTAAAACATAAGCAGTGATACTGTGACAGTGTACCTGGTGGTCAGCACGGCTGCTGTGTGACTGATAGACAGGCAGTGTATTCAGGGTGGATACTCTGCACAGAGGGAAGCATCACATTCCAGCCAAGACGGACCAGGAAGGTCCTCTTGGATTTCCTTACACAACTCAGGCTCATATGCAATTTATGACTTATGAGTTGATTATTTGTGGCATTTTCCAAGTAATATTTTCGGATCATGATTGAGTGTGGATAACTGAAACTGCAAAAAGCAAAACCACAGAACTCTTTCTTTCTTTCTTTGGTACTGGGAACTGAACTCCAAACCTTGTGCTTGCCAGGCAGGTGATTGTGCTTACTGAGCTATATCCCTGGCCCTATATTCTATTTTCTTGTTTAACATTATATTTATTTATTTTTGTGCCAGGGATCAAACTCAGGACCTTGCACTTGCCAGGCAGGCACTTATGCCATGGAGCTATTTCCCTGGCCCAAAAATATTTTTCTTGCCATTGTATCATCTTCATAATCTGGTTTTCCATGACTGCTTGATAGTCTGCTGTACTAATCTTACATTTGTTCAATTTTTCACCCCATGATGGACAGTTGTGGTCCTGGGGTTTTACTCTTATCAGTACCACAATGGATATCCTCATGCATGTGGTTTGGGGCTGCTTCCCAGGAATGCAATTGCTAGCTCAGAGTTGCTCGCACTCCGCACAGCCCTGCCCTGCACAGGGGCTCGCCAAGGCAGGAGTCTCACTTGGGCTCGAATCCCTGCTCAGCCCTTGCCGCTGTGTGTCCTCAGACAGGTTGTCTGTCCTCTCTGTTTCCCAGTTGCCACCTTCTCAGTGAGATGGGGGTGCTGTGGTTTGATCTGGCTTGGAAGCCTGGTCTGCAGGGGCCACTCTGAGGGGCGGTGATGAGGTCCTGGGGTCAGTGCCCTTGGAAGGGACTAGTGTTCTCTTGGGCCCCCAGGTAGACCCCAGGGAAGTGTAGTATAAAAAAAAAAAAAGAAAAGAAAAAAGAAAGCTGGCCTCTCCTCTGAATCTGGCTGCCTGGCTTTCCCTGTCCTTTCTCCCTGATATTTGCCACCTGTCAAATGGGCCCTCACCAAAGTGGAATTCACAGGGGTGCAGAATCTTGGCTTTTCAGCCCCCAGAACTGTTGCATAAAAAAATCCTCTTTTTTATAAAGCACCTAGCTTCACGTATGTTGCTGTGACGACAGAAGATGGACTATGACAGGGTAACCATGATATCTGCCTTATGTCATTATTACCTTACTATTAAAAATGATTAAATGTTTCTATAATTGCTTACCCAAGAATTATTCACTGTTAATCTCTCTACTTCAAGACTTAAAACAAAACAAACAAAAAACTAAAAAAGTAACATGACACTTTCAAAATATTTTTCCATCTTTGTAAACAGTATTTCTAACACATCCCCTTTAAGTCTATTTGCTGGAAAGTTTAAATTTTTAAATGCTAATTTATGGCGCAGATTCCTTGTGCTGGGATTATTCATATTACTTAGGATTTCTTCTTTGAGCCTTAGGCATAGTTCAGCGTGCTCTGTTCCAGTGTCCCTTGAGGGCCAGGGTTGACAGTGACAATGTCAGCTGGGTGCGAATTCAGATCCACTCCAGAGGAACCCATGCACTGTGTCAGGGCACGTGCAAGGAGCTCCTTTCCTCTCTTGGTGGATGGCTGTTGAGGGATCCCAGATTTTCCTAGGACTGCTCAACCGGGGTGGGGGGAGGGGGTGCAGGGAGACCCCTGTGTGCTCTGCACGCTCTTGGACGGCGCCCCTGCCCCACTCCCATCCGGATTCTACTGAGCCCTGGTAACCAGTCAGCTTTTAGGTGTGCCCCAAAACTGTGGAAGCCCCAGGTTTCTCAGGGAGTGGCGAAGGGAGCCCGGACCCCCGCCCGGCTGCCTGGTCATCGCCTTCCCCTTCCTTCCGTGCAGAGCCGCTGAGACCTGCCTTCTCGCGGCTGCCAGCTGAGCGCGTGGTGCTCCAGCGCCCCCCAAAGATGCTCGCGCCCGCAGCTTCTGACTCCTGCTTGGAGACACCTTCAGGCTGGGGTCCAGGCTGCTCCCAGAGATGGCCTTGTCTTTGTTTTGGAGCCGTGCTGGGTTTGTAGCCTGGAATTGCACGCTGCGGGTTTGTCAAGTGAAGCTTAAATCGTGCCTGTTACAGCGCAGCAGAAACAATGGGGAAAGAGGCCGAGTCATCATCCAAAATCAGCAGCTGCTGGATGGCTCCTTTTTAAATTTTTTTTCCTGTTCATAAATTAGTTTTCTACTCCTTTTAAAAAGTTTTAATCGTACTGATGCTTACCTTCAATTTGTGGCTTTTCTGCTTAGCCTTATTTCACGACCGTACACCGGCAGTGTACTATTCTGTCGAGTATTGGGTTTTGCTCTACAATTGGATTTCAGGTTATTGTTTCCTGTGGTAAACATCTTTCTAGAAGGTATTCTGTTCTTGCTGTAGTCTGTCCTTGAAGGGCAGAGGTGGAAATGCCTTGTAAAGTTTCTTATCTATTTCCAAATGGCTTTCCAAACAGCCCCAGTTTTCACTTATTCCCAGCTCTCTGCCGTGTGAGGTCGCTGGTCTATTTTTGAAATCAGAGAAAGGAGGTTGAGATAATTTGCACAATGGAGGTGGTGTTAGGGGGCTGTTGGCGTTGCTGTGGCTTGGTACCTTGCGTCCCTGAGTCACGTAAAATTCCTCCACATCCTCTTCTGTGTTAGACATGCCTTTCTGGGGAGAAGGAGTTGCCCTGCGCGGGTTTTCTAGGGGCAGCTCTAGCGGTTGCCCTCCTGCAGCAGGGCGGAGCTTGGGCTCACCTGAGCACTTTCTCTCTACAGGGTTGCACTTCCTGTGCTCCTGGAAGGCCGGAAGGCGCTGCTTGGAGAGAGGCCCGCTTCTCCACGCTGCATTGCAGTTCCTGGGCCGGACTCCTTCATTAAGTGAACTGTGTTGAGCACTGTTGATGTTCAAGCTGTTGCAGTCAAGACACACCATCTGCAGTGTCCACTAATCCATGAATTCTGCGCTGCTTGTCACAAGCCATGGGGCATGGCTTATGACAGTGAATTCTTTTTTTTTTTTTTTTTTTTTTTTTTTTGCCTTTTGGAGACAGAGTCTCCCTATGCAGGTTAGGCTGGCCTTGTGCTCACTTTGTAGCCCAGGCTGGTCTTGAACTTGCAACTATCCTCTTGCCTCAACCTCCTGAGTGCTGGGATTATAGGGGTGCACCACCATGTCTAGCTGGATAGTGAACTCTTAAAACCAGCCTAGCTGTGCTTGCTTTATTGCTCTCAGGTTAGAGGACTGTGGTGGCTTGTAGTCTACAGACAAGGCCTGAGCACTGCATAGAATTATTCTCAATTCCAGCCCATTTCCAGATGACCAACGGACTTGAATTACCTAGTCTTGGCCAGATATTTTTTTCATAGCCACACGAGCTCAGCAGTGTTTCCCAAGTCTTTGTGGATCACTTTGAAGCTCCCTGGATTAATGCTGTTAAATTTGCTTAATCCAATAATTTTAATTGCATCAAGAGGCCTTCCTATTAGCAAGTTGGTAATAAGTGCAGGTATTAAGATTGGTCACTGACTAAGTCTTTGAGATCAAATATAGGGCATGGCGAGTTCTGAGACTCCCTTCTTAAGGCTCTTTCTTTACTTCATTCACCACTCTTGGAATTTGAAATACTTGAAGCCAATAATTTCAGGATTCTCATCTCAGAGGATATGTCGTGTGTGTGTGTGTGTGTGTGTGTGTGTGCATGTGTGTGTGTGTGTGTGTGTATTTATGCAATTACATGCTAGCTTTGTGTCATTTCTTATAGAGGATATAAAAGTATTTCACATAACAAGCTCCAGGAGTTGTAAATCAAGTTGTAAAGAGGTAGACAAAATGGAGATATTTAATGATTGTTTTCAGACAGGATATAATTCTGTGTTCACTGTGTGTTGTTGATTGTTAATGGCAAAGTTGTGGGGTTGATTTGTACAAAAGAAGACTGGTGAACTTCAGTGTTTGGGGTCAATATCATGAAGGAGGTAGGATATGAAGGAGCCATGGCACAGATTTTAGATAGATGAAAGTGAAATTACTGAAGTTATACTCAAAGGAGAACATGGTAAAGGAGAAGAAAGTCTATTTTGGAGGATAAAATTTGTGTAACAGTTGTGATGGGAAAAATCAGATAGGGTGAAGGTCTAGGTTTGGAAGGGGATCCCAACTGAAACAGAGGCTCCTCTCTGAAACTGTCACCTCCAGTACCACCACCGCCATCTGCCCCAGCTAACATTTGCTGTGTTCTCACAGGGCGCTTCGAAATGTTCCACATATATTATCTTAGCTAATTCCTCCACAACCTTCTGAAACACATAACTGTTATGTATACTTCGGAGTATAGGAATTGGGGTACCGGAAGGCACTGTGCCACTGAGCTATATTTTTGGCCCTCAGGAATCAGAGTATAGAGTTAAGTTGCATCTAGCTGGTCTGTGGCAGAACTGAAGTCCAGATGGGCTAGGTAGGCAGTTTGCTTCCGGTGGAGTGCTCTCTACTGCTGTCACAGGGTCTCTTAGGGATAGTGGGGAAGTCCCGATGAGATTAGCATGGTGTTCCCTCAGGTCCCTGGGGAATCCAAGTGTCTAAGTCAGACAGACCTCGGTTCATATTTGGCTCTATCATGTGTTGCTAATGGCCTTGCTTAATTCTCTGAGCCTTAATTTCCTCATTTATAAAAGAGGAATAATAATGATATCTTCAGGGTTGGTGGGAACATTAAGTGAGGTTGTATGCACAGATCATGCGGCAGAACGGCCAGAGGATAGAAGCAGGCAGGAAGGGAGAGCTGGGGAGCAGGTACATGGGGGTCTCAGATATGCATAGGCATCTAAGCAGGTCTCTGAGAATGAGAAAGAACAAGAGTAGACATGATTCAGGGAATAGTTAATATTGCCATAGGCAATAATATTCAGTCAACACAAACACCAGGTGCTGGATTCCTGCTGGGTCATCTCAGGAGTAGACTAGAATTTGGTTCCGCATTACTACCAGAACCAAATGCATTTGTCTTTGTTGTCCAGAATTTGGAGGGTAAATCCAGGACATTGCCATTGTACTGAAATCTGGTAGAGGACCTGGTGCCGGTTGTGCATTCTAAGGGCTAGAATCAGGGTCTGGTGAAGTTCTTGGTGTCTTCAGTTCCTCCTTCTGATGATGCTGGCCCTAGGTAAGTGGCCAGGACTCACAGAGAGGAAAAGAGGCTGTTGAAAGCAGCATAGGACTTAATTGTCTATAAACCATGCAGGGAGGACTGTTAGAAGGATAGAGACACTTAAGCAAAACACATGAAAGAAGCGTGTGGAGGACAGTTTCTTGTCCTTTTCCTGTTCTCACTTTATCTGGCTGTGAGAAGCCTCTTCGTCCTTGTCCCCATGTCCTGGACATGCTCCAAGTCAGCTTTGTTGGAACCACTAAATTTTATTTTACTTTCCTTTTGCTGCTAATCCAGTAGTAGCCTTGAAACTTGGGGAGGCTACTGAGAGTGATACTGAGAGTGATAAAAGTTAAAAAAATATGTTGTTTGTCTGAAAATGTGAAAATATTGTTAAAATCTAGAGTCACTCTAAAACTTTTAGGTTTTCCAATAAGGCTTAGATCATATTACAGTAAGTCCCCCTGACTTAGGAACAAGTTCCAGTCCAGAAGGGTATTTGTACATCACATTCATTTATAATCTGACAAAGTGAGTCTCTTATGGTACAGTACGTCTGCAAATTTTATAGAGTTCTGTGAAAGGTGGCAGCTCGAGTGTTCCTAAGTCAGGGACTTGCTATCATTATCGTGCTATCTAGAGTCCTAGGTGATGCCAAGTAGTATTCTGGAAAAACTGAAGTGTTACCCATTGTTTAATTTGCAAATTTTTTTTCTTCAAATTTTCTAACAGGTGCATTTTAAAACAGAATCTTAAATCTGCAGTTGATTTTTTTTTTTTTTTTTTTTTTTGAGACAAAGTCTTGCTGTGTAGTTCATGCTAGCTTTGAACTCACTGTGTGGCCCAGGTGCAGCCATCCTTCTGCCTCAGCTTGCCGAGTGCTGGGATTGCAGACGTCTTCACATAGTGAACACCTGTCCGAAGATCATGATATCTGGGCTTGGGAGACACCTTGGAGGTCTAAGTGCCTGCCTGGCAAGCACAGAGACCCAGGTTCAGGCCCTGGCACCACATGCTGTGCTGGTCCCACGGTGGGATCACTGTGCTGGCCACCGACACTGAACGTGGTGGCACACACCTGTCATCCCAGCACTGGGGAGGCTGAGACAGGAGGCTCACTATGAGGCTGAGACAGGAGGCTCACTATGAGTCTGAGCTATGTAGTGAGACCCTGTACCAAATAAATAAAATATTTTTTTAAAAAGGAAGAAACAAGAATGATGGTATCAACTTGGCTGGTAAAATAATGGTTTTCTAAATGGTTTTACTTGAAGTAAAAGAGATGTACAGGGGCTGAAGTAGGACTGCAAGTTGAAGTACAGCCTGGGCAACTTGGTAAGGCCTTATATAAAAAAAAAGTGGTTTGAGGATGGCTGGCTGAAGACCTAGCTCAGTGCAAAGGCCCTGGGTTCAGTTCTGAGTAGCACACAGAGGGAGGGAGGGAGGGAAAGAGGGAGGGAAGGACTGAGGGAGGGAGGGACTGAGGGAGGGAAGGAGGGAGGGAAGGAGGGAAGGAGGGAGGGAAGGAGAGACTGAGGGAGGGAGGGACTGAGGAAGGGAGGGAGGGAGGGAGGAGGAGGAGGAGGAGGAGAAGAGAGAATGATCAGTAAGTGAATGCTGAGTAGTCGTTTCATACAAGATGTATGAAACAGCAGTGACATGGACTCCTGGAATGTCTCTGCTTCCCTCACCCAGGCCTGGATCCCAGACTCTTTCATGCTCTGTTCCGATTGCAGTTAGGGTGGCTTAGCACACAGGTGCCAGCTTCAAATCCAGCTCAGTCAACTAAGTATCCCGGTGGACCAGGCTGGATGCATGGTCTCCTTGAGATGCCATTTTTGAATATGTAAAATGGAGCCTCCAATTCTCTTTACAGAGGATCTGTCTTTCCCGGGTTAGAACAGGGGTGGAGCTGTATAAAGAGCCTACAAAGTGGCAGCAAGAGCTCTGCCCACCAGAAGGGCCTGGTCCGTGTCTGCTGGGCTTTTTCTTCTTGCTAACAACCACCATAGTTTCTATTTCTGTTGTTTATCAGTGGGGCACAATGTGCCAACCCTATTTTTTTCTTCATTTATGCATTTGGTACATGGTCTCCCTATCTGGCTTGGACTAGTAGTGATCCTCCTGTTTCCAGCCTCCTCAGCGCTGGGATTACAGGTGTGTGCCAGCATGCCCAGACTCGGTGGCCAGCTCAGCATGACCCAGGCATGAGGTTGGCACTGTCAAGGCACGCAGGACCGGGCCAACCTTATTCCTGTTTCCTAAAGTCATGGGTGATTACAGATGTCCTCTGTGAGCCTCAAGCCACCTTCGAAGAGGGGATTGAGCAGGTGAAAGCAGAGGGCCAGAGTTCTGTCTGTCTGCACCTGGTCTGTCTTATTCCTTTCTTCGTCGGTGGTGCTGGGTGGCACCCAGGTCTCAGGTGTGCTAGGCAGACTGTGCCCCCAGTGACAATGCAAGCCTTCACTGGGGTGTTTTCTGAGAGCACTAGAAGGCAAGTCTGACAGACTGAAGCACATGCCCTGTGCTCCTGTCTGGGCCAGGGACCCAGGCACAGATGGCCCTTCGTCTGCCGCTTGTCACTCACAGCTCTGTGCCAGATGGGGCCAGTTTCACCGCCCTTTCTAACCTCCTCTTCTGAAATGTCTAGCAAAGGGCGTAGTGGGACAGCAGAGTTTCCAAGGACTCGAAAAACAATTATTTAGGCTAATTAGAAACAGGGAGATGCAGAAACTGTGAGTGGTGGCCTTGGAACTCTGGTGGCATCTGTTGCCATGCAGGCGGCCCTTGGGGAGAGCAATTAGTTTGTTTGGCAAGACCACTGGAATGTCCTTGGCAGGGGTGGAGGAAGCCCAGGAGTTGGGGGTGAGTTCGCTTTTTGGGTGTGTTGCCTCCTTCGGAGCAGATGGGCAGAAGGAATTTTCTAAGTGGGGTAGGCTGGCTTTGGTCAGGGAGCACCGGGAGGGCCGTTTTCCTGCCTGACCTTCCATTCATAAAAGCCTCCTCTGCCCTCTCCAGATGACACGGCCACTGCCTGGTCTTTCTCCACCCCAGGGTGGAGGCTGTCCCAAAGGGGATGAAGGAGCCTTCTTCCTCAGGCCTGTGGCTCCCAGGTTCCTTGTGGTAGATGGCCTGGGCCTCAGTGTTCAGCTGAGAGCAGGAACTGCTGGGTGTGCAGGTGGCTTCAGGGCTGACACTCCCAAGCATGGTCAAGTAGCCTGTGTCACTTGGTACTGGGAGGGGTGGATGCCTTGTCCAGGGCTGGCTGAAGGGGACCTTTCTCCTGACCCATCTATGGTAGCTTAATTAAGGGACCACCCAGTCAGTGAGGCTAAAGGGCCATTGTGAAAGAGCTACACCCACGCCCTCTGGTCTGCTGCCCTGGGTTCCCTTCTACCCTTCTGCCCCTTGTTCTGTTCCTCCTCTGCCCTTTCACTTCTCTTCTTTCCACTGTTTTCTTAAAGCTGCTGATTCTGTCTCTCTCTTTGGCATCACCATAGCCATGGCGTGTGTTCACTCGTGGAAGATCTCCCACCTGTATGGCCTCCATCGGTGCTGCGGGCTGCTCTCAGATGGGAGTGACCCCTGGGCACCTTCTCTCATGTTCTCTGTCAACCAGGCAGCCTCGAGAAAGTGAAGAAGGGATGCAACTGTCGGAGGCATTTCGCTCCCATGTCAGGGCTGCCCGAGAAGCTGGTGACAGAACTGGCCCTGAACCCGGGCACACACTGTCTCCCTCTGCTGTCGGACGTCTCCCTGGCGGTGGGGCTGCCCTCGCCTCCCTCTGCACCCTGACTTCCAAGAGTCTTCACTCCTACCTGTCCGTGAGGGTTAGTGTTGGCTTGGAGTTGGCTTGGGGGAGCTCACTGTCCTGTTGAATATTTTCTATCTAAATATGACCATCTCCAAACTGTAATCTGTTTTTAAATGCAGTCTTATTCCAAGCAAGGAATGCTGCCTGCTAATCCAGTCTGCCTTCAGGACACCAGCCTGAAGTATTGGCGACACTGGACTTATTTTTACAGCTGCTTTAAAGCCCCATAAAGACAAAATCTTAGAAGGTGGGGGCTGAGATGGAGAAGGTAGTAGCAGTTGCTCCTGCTTGGCCTGGAGCAGGCTGAAGAATCCATCGCGGTTCTTTTTCTTTGTTTATCTATTCTGTCTTGGTCTGAGATGACTTTAGACTTAGCAGAAAATTTGCCAAATTACTACATAAAGTCCCCGTACGTGTCACCTAGCCTCCTCAAGTGATAACATCTTGTATAACTGTGATACATTTACCAAGATCGAGTACACAATGCCAACACCAGTGGTCACCTTGCAGGGAACCCCCAGAGCATGGCCATTCTGTCACTGATGCCACCTTCCTATTTCGGGAAGCAACCCAGGATCTCACCTGGCATTTGGTCTTCATGGGTCCATGTCCCCTCCACTGTGTGACAATTCCTCAGTCTTTCTTCATCTTTCACGGCCTTTACCCTTTTGAAGAGCCCTGGCCTGTTGTTTTGTAGAATAGGGACCTGCCAACTTTTTATATCAAGGGCCAGAGAAATACACCTGGCTCTGCAGGTAGTTTCTGTTTCAGCTGTTCACCTTCACCATTTGGCATAAAATTAGCCTCAGACAAGAGGTAAATGAATGATCAGGCCTGCATCACGCCAGTTTAGCTAGGAAATGAGGCAGAGCTGCTCGCCTGGTGCTGGGGCGATGGCTTGCATGGCCCTGTTGGAGAGCTGCTAGACCTGAGTTGACCTGGTGTGTGCCTTTGGTTCAGGGGTGGTGAGGCATTTGAGTAAGAAGGATCAAGCTCTTTATGTGCATCACTGAATTCCTTTCTTCAGGTGGGGTCAACTGGGTAGAAGGTGCTGTTTTTCTTTTCTTTCTTTTTTTTTTTTTTCATTCTTTTTCCAACATTGGGGTTCAAACTTGGGACCTTGTGCTTGCCAGGCAGGCACTTATGCTTGCCAGGCAGGCACTTATGCTATCTCCCAGAAGGTGCTGTTTCTTCTTCACAACCAAGTATATTTCTGGAGAGACACTGTAGAATTATGCAGATACCCTGTTTCTTTTCTAACTTTCACCATTACACCAGTAATGTTCTCCTGTTCTGATAGTAGTCTTTCATCTCACTCATTCCTTCTGTATTTATTAATCAGAATTTTTCTGTAAGGAAGAGCTTCTCCTCCCTCCCTTATTTGCTGATCAATTTTTTTATGGCAAGATGAGCTTGCATGTCTCTTTACATTTTGAGTTATGGTGACCACAGCTTTTGAATGGAGTCTGGTCTCATCCATCTAATTCTTGACGGTCTTCTACATTTTATAGTCATCTTTATTTTAATTACAAGTTGGTGAGCATCTGGCAGCCTTAGATATAGCAGGTCTGGTTAACTTGTTAATGGCAAAGCCAGTTTTCCTTTTCAGCCCAAAGCGCCAGCCAAATGCAGGACCTCCCCGCACGCTGGTGCAGCTGGCCAAGTCCCCAGGTGTCAGTGTCGGGGCACTTGGAGCTGGTCATTCATCCTCACTAAGCTTCTGCGTGCAGGAGGAGTTCTATAGTATTTTCTCTGGTAGTCTGGGTTAGGAATGAAATGTACCCGCATGTCAGGGTCCTAGGTGCCACCCTCTTGCTCTTCAAGAATTTTGTTGTTAATTCTCTTGTTTGGGAGGGAGGTTTATTTAAGAGTGGGAAAGCTTATTTGCATGTGGCAGCTACAGTAAATAATTTCATTGCTTCTGTGCACTTATTTCTAGATTAAAGTAGAATGCCATTGTAAGTGATTTTTTTTCCTCGTTCAGAAAGACAGTCATGGCCGGGCGTGGTGGCGCATGCCTGTAATCCCAGCACTCGGGAGGCTGAGGCAGGAGGATTGTTGTGAGTTCAAGACCAGCCTGAGCTACAAAGTGAGCTTAAGGCCAGCCTGAACTGCATAGTGAGACCCTGTCTCAAAAAGACAAAAAAAAAAAAAAAAAGAAAGACAGTCAGCTGGGTGTGGTGACTCATGCCTGTAATTTCAGCACTCTGAGAGGCTGAAGCAGGAGGGTGGCCAGCCTTGCCTGGACAGCCTAGGGAGGCAGGGTAGCTTGTCCATCCCCTGTCTCAAAACAAATAATTGAAAAAGCACATGGCTTTAGCTCGGTGCAGAAGCCGGGGGTTCAATCCTTAGTGTCATCCACAAAACAAAACAACCAAGTCAAGCTCCCAACTCAGTTTTCAAAAGCTGTTAGATCTGCTTTTTAATGCAAAATGAATGAATCAGTTTTCTAAAATAGGAGAAAATTTGATTTCTTCTGACAATGAAAATCGTTGCTGTAATAACCGTAGATTAGGGAAGCAGCCAGTACCCCTGCTCTTACTGTTGCCTCTTTATTTTATTTCATAAAATGTTTTGCCTCAGGGCTCTTCAGTCAGTGATAATGGAAGGGAGAGAGAAAAAGCAGGGCACATCCTATGACTAACGACAGTATTACATTCTGCTTTGAAAGATTTTTAATGAGCCATTTTTTGATGGGTGGGTCAGTAAATTCATTCAGCTTTTAAAAGGTGAAAGATTTATACGATCTGAAGAGAAACCAGAGTATATCATTCAGCTTTTAGTGAAATCCATGGAAAGAATTTTCTCACTGTGTCAGTTAAAACAGGAAAACAAGAATTACCATTTGCCCCAGACATTGGTAGAGCAAAAACACAATGAAAATCTAAAACAACAGCAGCAGCAATGAACAAGACCAAAACCAAAAACATAGCACAAAGCAAACAGAATCTGTGGGGCTTTTGATTCTTCGGGGAACAGAATTCAGAGCTTCATAAAAGGCAGCTTAATTTCTACTTGCTGTAGCCCCCAAACTAAAGCAAATCACTGTGGAAGTTCAGGCAGGTGCCCCCAGGAGTGAGAAACTGCCCAAAGTTGTTGCACAGCATTGTATAGAACTCGGTCTTCCGGACTGGATGTAGAATTGGGTGAAAAAGCTAAAACTTAAACAAACAAAAACTTAAAGGAACCACAGACCTTGATATAATGTGTTCAGCCAGGAAGATAGCTCAGTAGAGTAAGTGCCCGCCTGGTAAGTTCAGGGTCCTGAGTTCAATCCCCGGTACCACCAAAAAAAAAAAAAAAAAAAAAAAAAAAAAAAGATATGAGGAAGGTGCAATGCGTTCATTTGGCTTTTGCCTGAGGCAGCTTCACGAAGCTCTTGCCAGCATCAGATGCAGATCTCTTGAAGCCTGGGGCTGCCCCACCCCCAAAGCGAATGAGGCAAGTCGGGAGAAGCTCTGATGGACTCTGCGTGACAGCGGTGCATCCTGGCGTCTTGAGAAGTGAATGTACCTGAAAAAGCTTAATTGTAAGGTGAGCAGCTGCCCTGCACGGTGGCAGGGCGTGGCTCTGGTTTGGCTCATATGTGAAGTAAGGCATTGGGGCAGCTGTCACTGGGAGAGACACGTCGTGTGGGCCTGTGAGGTCCCTTCCGGTGACCGCGAACCCTGTGGACACTGGGAACTTTTCTACACCATCTTCCAGATTTATTGTTATCTTGTGCTTGGCCAGCCTGCCCAAAAGAAGTCATTTGGGAAGGTGTGCTGCTGACGGCCAGCTTTTTTCTGTCAAGGGCGCAGTGTGCTTCCCGTAGCTACTGGCGGTTGCTGAGATAAGGACAGAAGAGTGTCCTGTGCCGGTCTGAGTGGTGCGCGATCTATTTTCGACCTGGAGACCGGTGACAGAGCTGTCTTCTGTCAGGTCAAACTTGCTGGGACTTTCTCATTTCTGTCAACAGCTGTGCCTGTGTCTGGAATGGTCATGAGGTAGCTGGAAGATAGTGCTGGCATTCAAACACCTAGATAGGATGGGGGCCGTGGGACATGCTTCTGTTTGCTATCTTGGTCAGCAAGTTCCTAGTAGGCCTTCCTAAGGCAGAAAGAAGCCACAAGTGACCTCAGGGAGGGTGGGCAGGAAGAGACACTTAACTTCATGTTTGGAAGGCACCGGAGGGAGACTTTCTACTTTTAGGGGTATTGTGGCTAAAAAGGAGGGAAAATGGAAGATAAACATTGAATCTGGGGTAGCCTTGGCCAGGGGGAGGTGAGATGGAGCTAGTATCATCAACTTAATATTGTTAAGGGCAAGCAATACTTTTTTGTGTGCTTTATTAAAGATAAATTCAAACATATGCCATGAACGTTGCAACCTACAATGCCTTTACATCATTTGGAGTTTTACTGTATAGTAAGTTCCTAACCTGTGAACAAGTTCCATTCTGGGAGAGGGTTCGTAAATAGGTTCGGTTGTAATTGGACAAAGTGACTCGTATACAGCACACCTGGGAATCTTGAACGGTACACCTGGGAAGGTTCACAACTCAAATGTTCATAATTTGGGGACTTGCTGTAGCGCAGGCTGAAAGGACCAAAAACTTCTGGATACCCTTAGAATCCTCACAGGTACTTCTAGTAAGCCGCAGGTGGCTCTCCAAGTGACAGGTTTACATGCCATCTGCGTGCCCAGCATCTTGGGCTCCCATGAACAGCCGTGGGCTTTGACAAGTTCTTTAATGTCAGGATCACTATCTTCCTCATCTGTGAAATGGAGCCAGCCTCACAGGCCTGCTATGTGGGCCCAACACCCAGGCCACACGCTGTCACTGTGGCTCTTTAATATTTAATAAAATCAATGATCAAAACAAGGGCTCTTACAGAAAAGTCTCACTCTCAGACCTTTTATTTTTGGTGGAACCAGGGATTGAACTCAGGCCTTTGCGCTTGCCAGGGAAGTGCTTCTTCCAGTGAGCCATCTCCCCAGCCCCCAGACCTTTCTTTCTTCTATTTGTTTATAGTAACAAGTGTTCTCCTCCTTCTCTGGTAGCTTCCTTTGACATTCCAGTAGAAGCAGAGCTTCCCCTCCCCCCGGATCTGTACACACATAACTTAACACAGAGGATCAAGGGCTGATTTTAATGTGCTTTTTCTTGGTGGAAATTATAATTTCATCTGATAGAAGCAGGTTTCTGCATTAGGAAATTTCTGTCTATACGCATCCTTTTGGTCGTTTGTTCTTACAGTGGAAGGAGCTCTCACCTTGTGCTCCTCCTTGAAGCTCAGTGCCTTCTCCACTCAGCTGCCCTAATGCGAGACTGCAAACTAGCAAACCAAGGCTGTAAATTAAACAAAGGAAAAGCTGACTAACTTTTCCTTCCATGTGTCACTAACTGGAAAAGCAGTAAGATGGTAAGAGTGCATAAAGCAAAGGAAGGCGGCCCAGATCATTTCTTCTTTCCTGCCCTTAAAATGTCATAGCTAACCAGAAGGTTAACTTTTTAAGTGATGAACCCAATCATTATGATTAAATCATCCATGATATTTTATAGCCGAATGCTTAAGTCAGACAATGTGACAAAATGCTTAAATTGTATTTATGATCATTGATGGCTTCACACATTATTAGAGGGAGGCGCAGTTACACCAAATTAAATGGAGACATCTGATCCAGACATCAGTTCAGTAATTTCATGGGAAAAAATAAATCTAAATGAGCAAAAAATGTCTTGGTATTAACTGCAGTGTGATGGTATTACAAGTTTCCTCAGTTAATTAGTAACACATATTGTAGAACAAATGTTTGAAACAGAAATCTCATGCTTTTGAGTAACACTGGAGATAGAACTGGGAGTCCCTTCTTCCATGACATTGCACTGTGACCTTGAACAGGTCACCTGGTCATTGCGGGGCTGGGGAATACAAGGAACAATGTGGCAGCCTATCTTAAAAGAGGGAAGATCCCGTCCCATGTTAACATTTTGAGTCCTTAAGTTAATCGTGATTGCCACATTAAAAATACTGGCATTAAGCTTACGTATCAAAAATGGTGCATGTGAAAAGCATACAAATTGCTGCTCACCTTCTCACTCGTTCCTCTGATCAAGAGGTCAAACGAGAAGGACAAGTATGTCTGTTTTCCCTCCTTCGTGGAAGCCAAGAAAGGTTGATAATGTAGAAGTACAGCATAGACTAGCAGTCGCTAGAGGTTCAGAAGGAAAGGTGAAGGGGTAATAGAGAAAGGCTGGAAGACGTGTCCCAAAACATGGTGAATTAGTTCCGATGTTCTGTAGCTCAGCAGAGTAATGGCAGGTTATAGCAATTGACTATTTAATTAAAATAACTGGAGGAGAAAGTTTGAAGGTTCCCAACACACCGGATTGTTAGTGTTTGAAGAGATGAAAGTGCCAGTTGCCCTGGTTTGATCATTCCACTTTGTGTCTACGAACAATTTTTAATGGTGTAGCCCATAAATAAGCACAAAACTAATCTCCATCAGAAATTCTAAAAAGAAATACAACCATATCACCATCCTGGAAACCCCCTGCTGGCTCCTTCTGCATCCTGAGTGCTACCCAGCCCTGAGAGTAGAAAGAGAGAGAAAAGTTGGAGGTGGAAGGTAATAGAAATTTGGAAATCTAACAGATTAAAAATCAAAAGTCTGATTTATTTGGAAGTTTGTTAATCCAGCCCACAATCATTTATCTTCAAGTTTGAAATTGAAATAGCTCTAAAAACTACAAGTCTTGCTTGTCAATGTTTTGTTTGTTTGTTTGGCTCCAGGGATCAAACTCAGGACATTGTGCTTGCCAGGCAGGCACTTATGCCACTGAGATAGCTCCCCGGCTCTGCTTGTTAATTTTTGAGCAAAATTTTTTGACAACAAGATCTGACTTGGAAGAAGGGAGGCCATGTGCAATCTCTTCAGGCCTCTCACTGGCTTGGCCCTGCCTCTGTCCAGGCGGGCAGAATGATAGCACACACCTCTTACTTGTGCTTGAAATAAGGAAGATTCTGTATTCCAAGGCAAATCTATCCCCATGTAGTTTGAATGCAGGACTATGAATTCATAGCACAAAATAATTCTGAATCAATGCTTTGACATTTTTATTGCGTAGATTTATATGATCTTCATCTGAAAAGGAAAGCAGGTGCAAAGTTAGTTAACTACCTGGTGTATTGTCATTTTTCTTCCAACCCTGCTTAAAAAATAAGTTGTTATGGAAGAGTTTTAGATTTACTAAAAAGCTGCAAAGAAAGTACAGAGAATGTTTATACACTTTCACTTAGTTTCTCCTAATATTAATACTTCAACGTGACCATGATAAATGACCATGATAATCTGGCATCAACTATAGACCCTATTTCCAATTTCTCCAGTTTTTCCATTATGTCCTTTTTCCATTGCAGGGTCCTATCAAGACTTAGTCATATGACATTTAGTGATATTTTTTCCTAAATATCCCCAGTCAGTAACAGTTTCTTAATCTTTCCTTTTTTGTAGCTTTTGACAAATATAAAGAATAAGCCAGATATTCTGTAGAATGTCTCTTAGACAATTTTGTTTGTATATATTTTACTTAATTTTTTAAAAAATTTAACCCTTTTACTTTGAAATAACTGTAGATTCATACAGAATTATAAGAAATAATACAAAGGGAGGAGCCATGAGGACATATTTACCCAGCTCCTCCCAGTGGGCGCTTCCGGAGGCTACAGGCAATATCGTAGCCAAGATATTTCCCTGGACACAGCCAAGACACAGGACATCGTGCCACACTCCTCTAATCCCAGCACCTAGGAAGCTGAGGCAGGAGGATCACAAGTTTGAGGCCAGTTTGAGACCCTGTCTCAAAACAAACAAACAAAAAAAGAGGGATTGATGATGTGGTTAGTGGTAGAGCTCTTGCTTAGCTTGCCTGAGGCCTGGGTTTAATCTCCAGTAATGCCAAAAAATGTAAAAACTAAATAAAAGGACACAGGGCCAGCCAAATAGTGCAGCGGATTAAAGCATCTGTAAGCAGGTTCAGGGGCCAGGGTTTGATCCCAGGCCTGCCATGCCAGCCCGACCCCCGGGGTGTGCTGAGATGGCAATTGAGACTGGGCATGGTGGCATGTGCCTGTAATCCAGCTCTTGGGAGGCTGTAAACAGGTGGATCACTATGAGTCTGATCTAGTAGTGAGACCCTGAACACCCTGTAGATCCTTCCCTAAAATATAAATAAATAAATAGATAGGTAGATAGATAGATAGATACATAACTTTTCCAACATTACAGAATCCCTCATTCAAACCAATCCCTGAACTCTCTGGGTCCAGCACATATTGTCCGAGGAGCCAGGCTTGTGGTGTGGGGCACGTGGTAAGCAAGGGAGAAGCCATCAGCCCTCCTGGAGCTCAACTTCCGAAGACAGACACAGAGAGGTCAGTGTGGCCCATGGCAGAGCGACATCAGCTACTAGGGCTGTGAAGCAGAGGCAGGCAAAGCAAGGACTCCGGGAGGAGATGCAGAGTTCTGCTTTTCTGGCTGACACGGGGCCAGCCTCCCCTCGCAGCACAGGAGGTGGGAACTTAGATCCCTTGCTGCTGTGGGCTGGGAAGCATCACGTCATTGCTGACTCTGTGGTCTGTGTGTAAGATACGCAGTCATTGTATATCCTGCTTGTTGGCAACCTGCATGGGTAGTGTCTGTTTCAAACTCAGAAGAATTTGTTTGGAATGAAATCTCCTGGGGTCTTGCTTGCCTGGCTCCAGGCCCACAAAGAGAGTCTCTTCTGATAGTGAGAGCATTTTGTGACAAATGCTGGTTTTGTTTTTTGGTGTTTTTTTTTTTTTTTTCTGATATTTTTGATGTCAAGAAATTGTGACAAAAATCAAAGCAGCAGAGCCTAGGACAGATTCGACTGCAAATATTTGGATCGAGTTTTAAACAGGTTATTAATTTGCACCATTTGTAGAAAGGATTTTATCGTGTGAGTGCTTCCAGAAAATGGGCGTTAAACAACATTAAAATAGGGCCTTGCAGTCAATATGCTGAATGACACTGGTTATTTTAATATCCTGGAAATGAGGACTGAAAATGACCAGCCACAGCCATTTTCAAAAATTGCCATAAATTGCATGTAACATAACCACTTTTGTGTGTTCAGTTGAGGGATGTTAAGCATTCACAATACTGTGTCATACCCATACTATTTCCTGAACTCTTTCTCATACTGAAGTTCTGTACTTTCTCCAGCTCCTGCTAACCTCTACTCTAGATCCCTGAATCCCAGGGATCTCATGTGTGTGAACTGAAAATATTTGTTCTCTTTTGTCTGGCTTATCCACTTAGTGTACTCTTCTCACAATTTGTTCATATTGTAACATGCATAGGAATTCATTCCTTTTTACAGCTGAATTATATTCTACTGTGTATGTGCTATAAGTATATGCCACGCTTTGTTTATCCATTCACTCATATATTGGTGGATATATGGTTGTATCCAGTTTTGGCTGTTGTGAAAAGTGGTCTTATATGTTGGTGTATATGTATCTGAGTTTCCACTAGACTTAAAAGAATCAAGCCATGTAATTTTAGGAGTGGAATTACATGAGCATATGTATTATGAACTGAATATTTATGCCCTCATGAAATTTGTATGCTGAACCCCTAACCCCTCGCTTGATGGCATTAGGCGGTGGCATAAATGAGACTTGATTAAATGGTCAAAGCGGAATCCTCATGAAGGGGGCCCCTTCTCTTTGAAGAAAGACAAGACAGCCCACTCCTGCGATTTCACTCTGTCATTTGAGTATGAGGAGACATCTGTCTGTTGACCAGAACAAGTGTCTTCACCAGGTCTTCCAGTCCTTCTTACTGGACTTGCTAGCCTGCAGAACTCTGAGAAGTAAATGGATGTGTGTAAGTCACCAAGTGTACAGAGCAGCCCCAATTGATTAGGACATGATGATAATTTTGCATTTTACTTTCTGAGGAGCTATCACACTGTCTTCAGCAGTTTATATGCTCACCCGCAGTGCAAGAGTCTACAAATTTCTCCACATCCTCAGAAAGTAGTAAATGAGAACCCTTGTGAATGTGAAGTCCCAGCTGGCTCTGGTTTTGATTCGCATTTCTCTACTGACCCATGATGCAAACATCCTTTCATCTGCCTATTGGCCATTTGAATATCTTCTTTGGATAAATGTCTGTTGAAGTCCTTAACCTGCTTTTGGAGTGGATTTTTAATTGCTGAGTTATAAGATTGCTTTATATAGTTTAGATTTTAGTCCACTACCAGATATATGATCTACATATATTTTATCCTGCTCTGTGGGTTGGTTTTTCTCTTGGTTGATGGTGTCCATTGATGCACAAAATGTTTTAATATTGGTTATGCCCAGTTTTTCCTTTTTTTTTTTTTGCTTGTTGCTTATGTTTTGGGTTTGTATGCAAGAATCCACTGCCAAATCTCTGCCAAACCTGATGTTCTAAGACTCCCTCTGTTTCTTCTGAAGATATAGCTTTAGTTCTCTAGTTTAGGCCTTTGATGTACTTTTAGCTCACTTGTTATGTTATTCTGTGTGGTAATGGTCCAGCTTTATTCTTTTGCAACTGGGTATCCAATCGGTAGGTTTTAACACCTTTTTGTTGAAAAGACTGCCTTCATTGAATGGGTTTAATATTTTTATTGAAAATAATTGACCACAATAAGAATGTTTTCCAGATTCTCTAGTCTATTGCACTGATTTGTATGTCTGTCCTTTACCTGCACAACACTGTTCTGGTGACTGTGACTTTACAATTAGTCTAGGAAACAGTCAGTGTGAGGTTTCCAAATTTGTTCTTCTTAAAGATTATTTTGGATAGTTGGGGTTTGTCCTCTTAGGTTCTATATGAAATTTGGGATGGATTTTTCTATATTTGCAAAACATGTGCTTGGGATTTTCACAGGGACTGCACTGGGTAACTTAAAATATTATATTAAGTCTTCTAATTCTTGAACATGAAACATTTTCCCACTAATTTATATCTTCTTTAATTTCTTTTAGTAGTTGCTTTATAGTTTTATTGCACAAGTGTTTCATTTCCTTGATTACATTTATTCCCATATAGTTTATTCTTCTTGACATTATTTTAAATGGAATTATTTTTATAATATCCTTTATGTATTATTCATTGCTAGTGTGTAACAATGCATCAGACTTTATGTATTGGTTTTGCATCTCTGCATCTTGGGTATGTGCGTATTCACTCCTACCATTGTACGTGGGTGTACATGTAGAAGTGACTCCTTTTCCAAATACATTATTTTCATTTTCTTCTCTAATTTCTGAGCTAGAATCTGTTTGATCTAGTTGAACACTCTAGTTGTAGCACTGTGTTGAATAGAAATGGAGAAAAAGGCATCCTTATGCTTTCTGATTTTAGAAGAAAAAATTTACACCTTTTACCAGTAAGTATGGCATCAGTTGTGGGTTTTTCATGTGAAGATTTTATGTTGAGAAACTATCTTCTGGTATAAAAGATACCTTTTGGTCCTAAAACGGTACTGAATTTTGTCAAGTACTTTTTCTGCGTTAGATGATCATGTGTTTTTTTCCCTCTTTCTGTGTGAATGTAGTATGATATATATATATCATATATATATATATGATATATAAAAATAATATTGAATATAATATACATATATTGAATATAATATACATATATTGAATACAATATTATATATATATATACATCATAATATTGAACCACATACTGTGAAGAAGCAGAAGACAAATTTATTTGGGACCTTGAGAATCTTCTAGAATGCTGTGTGAAAGCTGATATTTTCTCCAGGCAAGGAAATATGGCAGAATGGGAATCAAATTCCTTCACTGCAACAGGAGATTGGGTTTAAGTTAATAATGTAGGGAAAGACAAGTAAATAGGAGTTGAGGCTTGAATTCTGAGTAGCACTGCTACTCAGAATGATGGTTTGGATTAAAATAGTAATTTGCAAATACCACTGAGCTGTATTTTACCACAATAAGGTATTTGGTTATGTTAAAACATTCCTTAGCATTGCATTTTAATCAGATTCCACAAGGAGCCAAGACATTTAATTAGAGTTCTTTTTTTTTTTTTTTTGCATTTTAGGGAAGAGTCTATGGGATATTCAGAGTCTCATTACTAGATCAGACTGGTAGTGATCCACCTGTTTACAGCCTCCTAAGAGCTGGGATTACAGGTGTGAGGTATCACACCCAGTATCAGCTGGGATGGGGCCAGCATGGCAGGCCGAGGGATTGAACCCCTGGCCCCTGCTCCTGCTTGCAGGCACTTTTAATCTGCTGAGCTATTTGGCCGGCCCTTAACTGAGTTCTAACCAGTTTGAAATGGGATGTGGGCGGGGCCAGTGGCCTCCTACAGTGAGTCAGACATGTTGATAAAGATGTCCTAGCGGAGGCTGGTGTCTAAGTCCAGAGGTGCCTCCACCTCTTCAGTTACATTTTCATTGAGAAGTCAGCTCAATTTTCCAGGTGGTGTCACTTTGAAGGGTTCTAAAATGCTTCCACACAGGATAGGATTTCAGCAGGACGTCCTGGGGCAGTGTGAGATGACATCCTAAGTGCTTAAGTCCTTAAGTTTTCCAGCTCCTGCTGAGTAGTGGGCCCCGGTCCCTTGGGGTATGACTGGGGTGCTTTATTCTGCTGTGGATGGGAAGCTGGGGATTGGAAACTTAACACGAAATAAATAATCAACTCCCGGCATCCACAGGTGCAGAGGGCATAAATAATCCAACTGCATGCTGTCTGGGCATTTCATATCATGGACCATTTAGATTTAGTGCCCACGCACTCACTTGTAACTCAATACGTCAGAAGATGCCTCCTGCAGGGGTGGGAGAAGGGTGCTATTTCAGAGCCGTGAGCTCTCTGTCTGCTGGAAAGCTGCCTCCGCCTTCTGACACTGTTGGGGACCCTTTGCTGCCTTGGTCTCTGGGAAAGTTCCTCTGCCCTTGCCCAAACGCTGAGAGAGAGAGAGAGAGAGAGAGAGAGAGAGAGAGAGAGAGAGAGAGAGAGAGAGAGAGAGAGAGAGAGGAGAGAGAGAATGGATCCCTCTTCTGGTTGAATGAAGGGGTCACCACTGAAAGCAGACTTGGTTCACCGCAAGCATTCAGGGAAGCAGATGAACTTGCTGATGGGAGTGGACTTTGAAAATTTTATTCTCAGCATCATGAGTTTGAACCTGAGACCATGTGAACATTGAAGGTGGGTGTCATTTTCTGCCTGTGCAGCAGATCGTTTTCTAGTGACCAAAGGTGGAGAAGGCGCTTCTCTTAGCTCTAATTATGTCTGCATTCCTCCCAAGGCGTTGCACGTGCACGCATGCACTAGAAGCCTACCAAAGAGCACGGGAAAGGACAGCAGTGCCTTTCCATGTTCCTACTTCCCAACAGAGGTCATGTCTGGTCCAGTGATGGTGGGGGCAGCATCCCCAGGGAATTGGTTAGGAATGTGCATTCGCAGGCCCTGTGGCAGGTCTTTTTACCAAGTCTGCCCAGGAATTGCCTAGGTGGGCCCAGGAATTGGTTTTTGACAAACTTGGGGATTCGGGTGCCAGCTGGAGTGAGGGCTCCCCTGGCCTAGAGTTTCTTTTGAGGATGTAGCCTGAGAATCACACATGCACACACACTTCTTTTCTCTCCGCAGCACTGAGCCTTTGCAGCTGGCAGTGGGGATACAGAGCTTCCCGTCCCCACCCTCACCTTCTCCTTGCAGCTTCTCACCCAGGACCCCACGCATCCTCTGACTTTTCCCCTCCAGGTGTCACATTTCTAGATTCTGTGGTCCATCACTTCTAGGGAAGTAGAGATGGGCCGAGAGTGGGAGTCATCCTGCTGTCTGCGGAGTGCCAGAGGAGGTTGAGCCCAGTCAGGCCAGACTTGTGCTACCTGCCTGCTATAGGCGGGGCCTGGGCTGCAGCTGGCAGCGCACTGCCCCATCTGCAGGATTTGGCAGCTCTGATGGAGACAGGGGGCTGCACTTGGGAGCAGCCCGCTGGGTGAGGTGCATACCTGGCCGGGGGCGGGGGTTGGACTAGGAGGGGCTTCCTGCAATTGGATGATGGCAGCAGGGCCACAAGAAGGATGCAGAAGGGAATTTGAGACCAAAGAAGCAGCATGGCTTGAAGCACTCCCCACATATACCTATATTTCAGCTTTTAAAATTGTTTTAATCTCGAGAGGGTATGGTATACAACTCCTCCTTAAATTCTCAGCTCTGTGGATTGTTAAATGTGTCCTCAAACAAAAGCAGAACCTCTGCAGCCTCCAGGGGCTCCCTGGTACCACTTGTAGTCCACAGCCTTGTGTCCCCAAAAGTGACCTGCCTCCCTGCCTTGGCCCCCCACATAGATCAACTTTGTTGGAGACTTTTTTTTTTTAGTTATTTAGTACAGGGTCTACAGGTCTCATGGATTGGACTCGTAGTGATCCTCCTGTTTTCAGCCTCCAAGTGCTGGGATTACAGGTGTGAGCACCACATGCAGTCTCATTCGCCATATCAGCATGCTCTGGGGGTGGGGCTGGCATGGCAGGCCAGGGATCAAATCCTGGTTGCTGCTCTTGCTTTAATCTGCTGAGCTATCTGGTCAGCCCCTGTTGGAGACTTTTTAAGAGTGTAAACTCCTTGAACAAATATCTGTCCTATTGAGGAAAAGATTGTGGACAGGCTGAATATGGTTTCAGACTATGTGTCTGTGCAATATTTTTTAAAATTAAAATAATAATATATATGTATATATACATATATATATTATATATGTATATAATATTCTATCATTGAACTGTACCCCTAGCTCTATACTTTAAAAAAGGTTAATTGATTGAATTTATAATTGGTGGGTTTCATCTGGCTGCTCTGGGCTCAGTCCCCCTGCCATAGCACTACACAGCAGCCAGGTAGGGACTGTCCCCAGCTCTTCATACTCCTGCTACTCACCACTGCGCAGCTCTGCTAACTTCGTGGCCCACGTGGGCTGTAAGAGCCCAAGCACTGCCCTTAGGTATCTCTTCAGTCCTCTTTGGAGTCCCAGCAGGGCTGCATATGCTGAATAATTGTCTTCATTCTCCAGCAGCAATTATGCTGGTCAGAATGCCGACCAGGAGCCAGGCACATGCTGAGTGGTAGGTACACAGGTGTTCCCAGGTGGGAGGAAGGTGTGATGGGCTATTCCTGAGCTTTCACACAGGTGACTTGGAGGCAACATAATCCTGTCTGGGAGCTCACTGTCACTGCCCCTTGGGGTTCACCATGGTGGCTCTTCCTGGCCCCCCTGAGCCCACTTTTTCCCTTATAATTGTTGTACTTCAGCTGTCACTAGTCCCTTCTTCCAGCATGTCTGCCTCTCATCCCTCCCTCAAGCCTCAGCTGAACAACTGTCCCTGGGCTGCACCCCCTCTGAGCACGTGCTTGCATTTTGTACCCTGCCATCAGTTCCAAGGCATCTGTCCTTTCACACGAAAGGAAAAAAGTCTTATTTCTTAAACTAGGTATCATACATCTTATGAATGGAGGTTTAACCTTATGCTTCCTGACATTGCTTCATTATACTTCATGCAGTTTTTTTTTTTTTAATTATTTAGTACAGAGTCTATAGGGTCTCACCACACAGATCAGACTTATAATGATCGTACTGTTTTCAGCCTCCCAAGAATGGGGATTACAGGTGCCTGCCACTACACCCAGTCTCAATCACTGTCTCAGTGCACTCCAGGGGCAGGGCTGGCACAGCCAACCTGGAATCGAACCCTGGCCCCTGTGACTGCCTTAGCAGGTGCTTTAATCTGCTGAGCTATCTGGCTAGTCCTATACCCCATTCAGTTTTTTCTTTCTTTCTTTCTTTTTTTTGTGGTGGTACCAGGGATTGAACTCAGGACTTTGTGCTTGCCAAGCAAGCACTTATTCTACTGAGCTATCACCCTGGCCCCTGTTTAGTTTTGAGCTCACTCAGGCTCCCACTAAATGCAGTCAATGAGCTGGGAATGAAATGGAGCCCCAGAAGAAAAGGCTGTGGGGAGACCAGAGAAGAGAGAAATGGGAGAAACACCAACCCTCTCCGAGGAGTGCCCTGTGGCAGGAACCTGGTGGGAAAGCCTGCCTGTCCTTGAGGGTTGTTATCTTTGGGGCTGCATTGACATCCTGAGCAGAGGGTGCTGACTCTCTAGCTGCCAGGCCACTGGCATTCCAGACAGTGTCATGTGAGGTGGTGTTTGAGGTTCTCCTCTTACAACCCGGTAGAGTGTCCCTTGGGGTGGCAGGAGAATTTCGCTGAAGACATCTTGGAGCTGGAAATGGAAGGTGTCATTTTGATGGCCGTCACCCCAGCCTTGTGCTGTGGTCTCTGGAAGAGTCCCCCACTTTGTCCTGCTTTAGCTCCTGATGCAGTGATTCTCATGACTGAAGGCAACCTAAAGGCCTCCTTGAGAAGTGCCTTGGATGTTGGCTGAGGATGGTGACCTTTCCTTAGTAGACTTCTGCTGTCAGCCTGGCCTGCCAGACCACTGCCATGGAGGTGGGAGGGGGAAGCAGCACCCTTCATTTAAGGCCACTTGGCAAAGAGCCGTCTCATTTGGGAGGGTTCTGTTATATGTCACTTGCTGTGCAGGGTTCCAAGAACCAGTTGGCCTCCTGACGGGGAACATGATAGAATGTCAGAATCTAAGCTCATCATAAAATATGCTTGGCATAGCCAAGTCATGCGCGGGCAACGCAAGAAGCCATCGGTCACTCGCACTTCGAGACCATGTGGCGAGGGGCTCTCTAGCTGTGCAGAGCTGTGTGATGACAGAGGTCCGGCACACAGCAACTCCTTACCCAGAAAACACTGAGTCTGAAAAACATGAGGGCATCCCTTAGGAAACTGTTCCTAACAGGCGCCCACATCTTATCTGTCTTTTCCCACTTTCTCTTTTCGCCCTGTCTCCCCCATGCTATGACTCCCTCCCTTCTTTTGTGCCTTTGTGTTTATCTATTGTACTTTAGCTCCAACTCCAGACCTGTGGGTGACAAGTTGGCTGGGACTGTAATGCTACATTGCTTTGCTTGAGGGTCTTGGATTTAGATAATAGGATAAGGAGAGCTGAGGGTTTCACCCAAGCTTCAGCCACAGGCCAGTTACAGAGTGTGACATTGGCAACCGCCGAGCACAACCACTGTGGTGGAGCTATACTGATGAAACAATGTTTGGCTGTCCACAGAAGATCCAGCCAACATTTGATTAAACCAAAGTGGCATTATGATCTACTTAGCAAGAAGTCTTAGGGTAGAGCAATGGCCCGAACTGGGTCTGGTGGGTCAATAGGGGACTCAGGGACCCAGGGTCTCTGCAGGCTTCCCCTGGCCATGCTCTGGCATTATTTTTGTTCCCCTGGCTTGTGGCCTCCTCTTCAGACTGTGGCACAGCCAGGATCAGAGCTCCTCATGTGCCAGGAACCAAAGTGGGAGGTGGTGGGCGGGTGAGAGGGGGAGGGGCACAGAAGCTCTGCACCCCTCTGGGAGAGGACATGAGCTAACCCCCGTTGCAAAGGAGATGCCTTTGCCATGTGGAAACTGACACTTGGACCCAAGTCATTTGGGTTGTGATGGAGTGGCCTGAGCCTCCATTTCCTTGTGACCTATCTCAACAACACCTCAGTGATTCTCAAAATCACAAACTGAAGAACTTTATTTCCCCTGAAAATCTTCCAGTCCAGAGTTCACAGTTGGGCTTCACTTACATCAGTTGTGTCAAGGTTCAAATGAGAATCTCCAAGAGTACTTGCCTTAGACACCAGGGAAACCTGGTTCTTACTCTTGAAAGCCATTCTCTTTTCTCCAAATGGACATTGCATCTGTCTGGACAATGTGGGATGTGTTGTTCACACCATTTATCCAGCAGAAACTGCCTGAGCAAGCGCTCCCAGTAATGGTGTGAAGTTCCAGTGGCCTTTGCATTCTTTTGAAAAGTTGGGGTCTAACCTCTTTTGCCCTGACTTGGGATTTCTCTGCTGTGATAATTTGGGTTCGTGTGCATGCAGGTATGCACACACAGGCTTGTACACAGACTCTATAGCTCCACACTGTCGTGGGAAAGGGAGACAGCAATTTCATGGTAGCTGTCTTGTTGACGAATGTCCCCGTGTCCACCATAGAGGCTGTGACATTCCTCCCCTTCCCTTTTGATAATCTGAAAATCTTCTGGGCCAGGTTGCCTTGCTGTAGGCTTGCCCTGGAATGCCACATAGACTGTGCGCTTCAATTCTCAGGGCCCACACTTGGGAGCATTTCTAAGCACCTCTAGCTTGAAGCTCATAAGGCAGAGAGCTGAAGTGGGTGAGTGGCAGGGAAGGCACGTCTTCTGTGAGGCGTGGCAAGCCCGCAGTATGTCCCTAGATGTGCCTAGTGCTTCTATTTTCCAAGCTGTGCTGGCAAAAGCAGCAAGTTGCTCTTCAGTGTGGGAAGCCTTTGTTCTCTCATGGGACATGAGGTTTTACACTGGAATCCTGCAATTCTGTTGTTTTCCTTTAAAGTTGAGAGCATATGGAGTTTCTGAAGGACACTCTGGAAGGTCATTCTTTCACTTGGATTTGGGGAACCTTCTAGAGGAGCTGCTCAGGACTTAGCGTCTTATCCTCCTGTCTATCCAAAAGAACAAAATGCAGACATTTTGGAAGGAAATGTCTAGATCCAGATACTGGGGTCAGATTTCAGCATGTTCCTGCTTATTGTGTGCCTTTTGATTTCTTTTCTTTTCTTTTTTTTTTGCAGAACCAGGGATTGAACTCAGGCCTAGTGTTTTCCAGGCAAGTGCTTGTTCTACTGAGCTATCTCCCTAGCCCTTGTATGCCTTTTGGATTGTTATTTAACCTCCTTGTTACTTATTTCCTTCATCTGTAAAATGGGAATAAAAACAGTACATGCCAAGTGTGGTTGTTAGAAGGGACATTAAAGTACTTAAAATAGTACCTGGCAGTTAGTAAGCACTGATAACATTTGATTAATAACTCTTTAAGAGTTTGAGATTTCTTTGTTACTGCTTGGCATACCCTGGGGGGTGGGGCGAGGGGCAGGGCCAGCATGGCAGGCCTGGAGATCAAACCCCCAGCCCCTGTGCCTGCTTGCAGGTGCTTTAATCTGCTGAGCTATTTGGCTGGCCCTTCTGTAAGTAGAAGGCGTCCTTTCAGAAGAACCTATGGCTTTCCAATGATCCTTCCCTTTGACTAAAAACACAAGCGTGGGCCTTATGAAAAGCTGGTATAATTTTTCAAATTCAAATATTTCTAAGTTTTTCAATTCCCAATCTCATGGAATGCTGATCCCAACACTGACAGTCCAAACTTCCTCCCTCTGTCCAGGTCTACTACCACAGCTGGCTCTGTCTTCTCAAAGCCTTCTACAGTGCTACCCCACACAACCCAATGTTTAACCATTCAATATCCAGACCAAAACTGGGCATTCCCTAAGGCCAAGATCCATCACTGACCAATGGAGTCTCCTTTTCTCCCCTAACTCTTACAGAGACCTGGGCCTACTGCAAAAGTCGGAGGTCTATTTTATGCAACAAACAGTAGTACTATTATGCTCAGTGCAAGTCAAAGAATGGAATGCACATTTATAGCAGGAAAGTGCACAGTTAAATAACAAATTATTTTTATACTTGTTAAATAGTAAACCTAGGGCCAGCCAAATCGCTCAGTGGAGGGCTGGGGAGATAGCTCAGTAGAATAAGTGCTCATCTAGCAAGCACAAGGTCTTGAGTTCAATCCCCAGTACAACAAACAAACGAACAAAACAAATGGCTCAGCAGATTAAAGCACCAGCAAACAGATACAGGAGCCAGGGTTTAGATACCTGGGCCTGCCATACCAGCCCTGCCCCTGGGGCTGATTGAGATTGGGCATGGTGGCACGCAAATGTAATCCCAGTACTTGGGAGGCTATAAACAGGCGCATCACTGCAAGTCATCTAGTAGTGAGACCGTGAGCATTCTGTAGACCCTTTCCTAAAATTAAAAAAAAAAAAACATAAATAAAAATAAAAAAAGAAAACAGGGGTATGACATTGCTAGAACATGGGCAGCTTGCAGCTCTTCACCTCTGTGGACACAACACTGAAGCCAAGCCATGTCACATCTTGGGACCACATCAAGGGTCAGTTTAATAAGGGCCAATATGCAATTAAAGCTCACCATTGACACCAGATTATTCTTCCTGTTGTCTGTAGGACAAAATTAGTTTCAATAAAAATCATAAATCATGTAATCAACTGTCATTATTTTCTCTAGGTTGTATACAAGAATAATTTAAAAAGAATATGCTTGTATTTTGAAATCAGTCGAATTCAATAAACTGTTTCATGACCCAATTAAAACTTGTGCGAAGCAAACAAATTATTCCATCTAATTTTAAACAAATAAAAGCTGCAGGAGGTCACACAAAATTCTCCTATGTGTTTACAGTCACTGCCATCACCGTTTTGAGTCTGCTTAAACCCAAGAATCAAGTTAAGATAGAGTCCATCTATTCCAATTTTCTGTAGGACCTTGAACATGAATGAGTATTGGACTTTGTCAAAGGCTTTCTCTGCATCAATTGAGATGATCATGTGGTTTTTAGATTTCAGTCTACTAATATAGTGTATTACATTTATAGATTTTCGAATATTGAACCATCCTTGCATCCCTGGGATGAATCCTAACTGGTCATGGTGTATGATCTTCTTGATGATTAGCTGTATTCTATTTGCCAGGATTTTGTTGAGTATTTTTGCATCTATGTTCATGAGGGAGATTGGCCTGTAGTTCTCTTTTTTGGTTGTGTCTTTCCCTGGTTTTGGAATGACTATTATACTTGCCTCCAGAAATGATTTTGGGAGGACTTTTTCCTTTTCAACTTCGTGGAAGAGTTTGTGGAGTGTGGGGATTATATCTTCTATAAATTTCTTGTAGAATTCAGCTGTGAATCCATCAGGCCCTGGACTTTTCTTTGTCAGTAGGCTTTTTATTACGTTTCGTATTTTGTTGGCTGTTATCGGCTTATTGAGAGTTGTAATATCTTCTTGATTCAGTTTTGGTAATTTGTACCTTTTGAGGAATCTGTCCATTTCTTCTGTGTCTTCTAATCTGTGAGCGTAAAGATTCTCAAAGTAACTATTGATAATCTTCTGAATTTCCACTGGGTCTGTGGTGATTTCACCCTTTTCATTCCTTATCGCTTGTACTTGAATTTTCTTTTGCCTCTTTTTGATGAGGTTGGCAAGAGGCTTATCAACTTTATTTAGTTTTTCAAAGAGCACCTAAGTTAGTTGAATGACAATGGAGTGCCCACCTTTGACAGGTGTAGACAAAGGAAGGGGTATAGAAAGAAGAAATCATGATATGTGTGTATAGACAGTACAGTTGGGATAGATAACGCTGTGCTTCTACATAATTCTATGAGAGGCAAGATCTGCACTAATGGTAGTTGGACAGGATATTATGTCGGCTTCTAGTACTACGGTCATACACTAGGAAAATAATTATTGAATTTTTGATATAATTCAGGTATAAAAAATAAGATAACTAAGCAGCTACACTCTTAATTCACTGATGAGATATTTGCTAAAATAATATCTGTAAATATAATATGGTGTATGCACCTTGTACAATACCAAAACATTATGAAAACAGTTTGCAATGTATTAATTTATCGAATCTGTACTGTTAAGGTGTCTTGAAACTGTCTGATTGACATTTGTAGTTCAATAAAATAAAAAACAAACAAACAAACAAACAAACAAAAAACCCCGAAGAATCTGTTGTATTGCAGGGATGGGAGACAACAGCTATGCTGGGCAGAGAACCAAAAGGGTCTGAACTGTCCATAGTTTACCGTGAAAGTCAGTGTGTGGTGCGAGTCTGAGTTTGCAAGTGAACCTACAGACTGAGACTTCTCCAAATAACTTCATGTAAATACTACGCTGATTTAAAAAGTGATAGGAAAAAAATGGAGTGACTAAAGCTTAACTGTCCATTTGGTTGGCTCAGAAGCTACCCAGGGGGCCAATAAACAGGCTTCTGGGCTGGTGGCAGAGGCATCCCTATGTGGTCTCGTGTGGACCCTGGCCCCTTCCCCCTGGGCACTGTCCCTTCACTCTGCTTCTGTCCACCATGAGAACAGATGTCCTCTGGGCAACCACCGGACCCGACTGCTGCGGTGCTTCTGGCTCGGAGCCAGATGACCATGAGCTAAAGAACCTCTCGTTCTTAAGTTGTGGGCCTTGGGTGCTGTGCCTTATGGATGGGAAAGCTAATGCAAGTAGCAGCTTGGAATTTTACATATATAATAGAAATTTCACAGTGACTGTAATATTGTTTAGAACCCGAACCGCAGGTATTTGCTTTTGTTAAGAGCTGTTGGTGCACCAGAATTAAAAAACCGATGCCTTTCAATGCTTTTATTACCATTTTAAAATTCTCTGAAGATAATCCCCTGCCCGAGGGCCTGCATGGCCAGGCCCACGTTAGGGGTCACCACTAATCTAGCACGGAGAGGGGGGCTTGGGAGTTTTTAATCAAGTTATCCCCATAGTTTATCTTTTTAGTTTTATTAAGTTATCTCTAGCTGTGTTCAGCCTCCTCATTTGTAAAATGGATGTAGGGGGCTAATATGTGATCTCTGTGACCTGCCTGGAGCAGACCCCCATGCAGCTTTCCTGAGAAGTATGAATGGTCCTGCCTTCTCTGTCCGTATGGGTGGTCGTGTGTTTGGGAGGAGGGCACTGGGGCTGGCAGCCCAGGCTGCTTCTCTTTGGTCCTCTTTCCAACTTCCCCAGAAACACGAGGCAGCAGCCAGTGGCTAGCTGACCCTCAAGGGCAGCTTGGAGAACCCCCCGGGGTGCTGAGATATGCCCATTGGAATGTAGGCTTCGTAAAAGAAGAAAAAGAATATAGCCTTTGCATCGGAGGGGAGAGCTGATCTGGTTTCTCTGGGGCTGAAAGATGTGGCATTTCAGGGCAGGTTGCTGAGCTGTCTGGTGGAGGCACGAATCCCAGACGTGCAAGTGATTGCTTGGCTGGGGAAGGCAAGGTGTTGCAGCTCTCTCACTGAAGGGCTCTGCTGGGCTGAGGTCTTGTGTAAGCCTCTAGTCTCTTTCCCTTTCCTGACCCTGCCTTCTCCTCCTACTGACAATGGCCAAGGAATGTGGCCTAGGCCTTGTGGTTGCTTTGTGAGCCGTTTATAGCACTCAAGAAAGAATTCTTGGTATTCTGATCATGTATAAAAGACCAGGTTATTCTTACACATGACCCAGTGTGTGTGGAACAGGAAGTACACTGAAAGGACCCAGATAGCTCTGCAGTGCCTGCTTTACATGGCAATTCCGTGTTGTAAGATGAACCTGTTGTATTATAAAAGGACTAAAGCGAATTTTTAGTTTTATGCAATTTGATCTGCCAAGTAGTAAGGTTTTATTTTCCCTTTTAAAAAGAAGTCTATCTAGTGATAACTTATTAGGCACAATTAGAACTTCATTTTTACTAAAGAAAAAATAAAAGCATATTATAAGTCTATTGAACAAAAGCCACCTTACATTGTAAATGATCTCACATGTAGATTGTAGGCTATAAAGTGGAGTGTAATAGTTTTATTTTTGCTAACTTGATCTTCCAGGATGCGTCAAAGTTTGATGTATTGGCTGCCAAGGCCAATTCACTTCAACTGGGAGATACATTAATATACACACAACTTCACCAAGGTGAAGGATGAAACACAGTTGCTATTTTATTGTTGTTGTTTTTTTTAATTGTTTTATTTTTGAGTCAGGGGCTTGCTATGCAGTTCAGGCTGGTGTTGAACTCAAAGGAACCCTCCTGCCCCAGCTTCCAGAGTGTTGACGGAGGTCACTGTGATGTTCCTCTCTGAAACACTGTCTTAATTTTTTTTGCAGTACTGGGGATTGAATTCAGGACCCTGTACTTGCCAGGCAAGTGCTTATTCTACTGAGCTATGTCCCCAGCCCTGACTTTGGGCTTATGGCCAGCCTGACAATTTATTCCTTAGAGAAAGTTAAGTATTTATTATTATTGTTATTATTATTAGTAGTATTTATGGAAGAGTCCACAGAGTATTGAGGGTCTCACTACTAGACTGGACTCGCAGTTTGTCCGCCTGTTTTTAGCCTCCCAAGAGCTGGGATTACAGGCACGCACCACCATGCCCAGTCTCAATTGCCATCTCAGCACACCCTAGGGGTGGGGCCGGCACAGCAGGCCTGGAGATTGAACCTGTGGCAGCTGTGCCTGACTGTAGGTGCTTTAATCCACTGAGCTATTTGGCTGGTCCTCAGTTACATATTTTTAGAAAGCAGAATGAGCTACGTTACAGACAAACAACAAATTTGAAGTCTTGAAAAACATAAGTGAACACTTGGTGCTCATAAGTTAGATCACTGTGCACAGCAGGGCCTGTGTTGGCGTAGGGCTCTGCCACCACCACGCCGAAATTCTTACTCCTCTGAAGCCCACACTTTGCCTTATAGTGGCCCGGAGCATGGGGAAGCTCTCTGGTCCTGCCTGTCAGCTGCTTGGAGATTAGCCTCAACTCATTTTGCACTTTTGAATTTTCATCCTGATCCTAACCAACTCAGCATTTATAAATATCTTTTCTCCACCAAACTTTAAGAACCAGGATAAAGAACTTTTACCTACATCCATCTCAATTATTTAAAGTTCTTAATGTTTAGGTTAGCAGTTTTTAAACATTTGAATTTGTTTACATGCACTATACATTGGAACTCCCAGTTCTAGGAAAGTGTTAGGTTATTTAATGGTGTATTAAAGTTTTTTTTTTTTTATTAGACTCTTGTTTCTCAAATTGTTTAAAATGGTGGTTGCTGGCAGTTGGGATTTTAAAGGATTTATACTTCCTAAATTTTATAGTTCTGAGTTCAGGTTTTCACAACAGTGAGAGTTACTCATAATTCAAGTGGGGAAAGAAACAATAAAGATCTAAAAGCAGGGTTCTGCCTATTTAATTTTGATTCCAGAAGGTGGTCTGGGGAGTGAGGGTGCCGGGCTTCCGGGACCTGAGGGCAGCTGCGAGAGGTTAGTGAGGTGCAGGAAAGTGGGTGGGGGTGCCTGAGGGCGGTGAGGCTATTCTCAGCAGAAGCCTCAGAGGTGTTTCTAAACTTGAGAATAACCTAGGCCTGGTGTCTGTTTTTTCATTAGGCATCAATGGAATTTTATTTCGTTTGAAGTCCTTGGCTATCCAGAGCCATTCTTGTTTCTCCTCCCGCTCATCTTCATATTCTGTTCCCCCCCTCCCCAGTGGGCCAGAAACTGCTGCTGTCGACCCACACTGCTGGTCACCTTTGAACCAAGACAGGGCTGCCCTTAAGGCTTCTGTGCCCTTAGCAGTCCAGTTGGAGATAAACAGCTCGGGACTCTAAACCCTGCTGACATCTCATCCCCGCTGGACGATGTGGGCCTGCTAATGCCCTCCTGCTGCTTGTGAAATGACCAGGACTTAAGGGCTGAGACCGGGAGGCAGGGACCAGGGGTGAGCCTGGCATCCTGGTGCTGGATGCCTGCCTGGGGGCAGGCAGCTCTGCGGGCTGCAGACGGCGCTGGTGTGGGCGCCCGTGGGTCTGGGGTGAGGGGGACTGCGGCAGTGGTCTTCTGCTTGTGAGCAGAAAGGTTTTGGTCGAATGCTGGGCAAGTCAAGCCATGATTTTAAAGAGGAATTATAATGCCAAAAATGAAAAGGCTGAAAGTAGAACCAACCCCAAGCCCCTTGGTTGAAGAGAACTTCTTTTCTTGCAATGCTGGCAATGGAACCCAGGGTCTCTTACATGCTAGGTACACACTGTACCACTGGGTGACATCCCTGGCTGAGAGGTCTCTTCTTATTGTAGCCAGGGAGCAGGAGAGGGTGAGGAGCCCCTAGCTTCCCACTGCACACCCCTAGGCCTGCTTGGACTGTGCCAGCAGGCATATTTTAGGCCCCCAGCTAGAGTTTCCCATGAAGAAAGAGTCCATTGCTGAAGCCTAAGTGTGAAAATCATGGTATACGGCCAGATCCGTGCACGCTGTTCGGCTTCGGTGTCTAGGATCTTGCTGGTTCTGTGTACTGGGGAGTGAAAGCCGCAATCTTCACAAGGGCCGTGACCGTTTTCTCTTGCAGGGGAGGTAGTCCTTAATGTGACTGAGTGCTGGGTGCACTGCTCAGGATGGGTCCCAGGACTCTGGAAACAGCTGAGGCTGAGGCTCCAAACTACAGCCGAGTAAAACGCTTCTCTGGCGAGCAGCTCGGGCTTGGCACTTGTTGCATCCTGCAATGGTGGCTTGTCCCACCCTCACACTGCTCCACAAAGCTTATGTCTCCCTTTTATGGCACCTCCGGATCTAACTTTAGCCAGAGCTGCACATCGGGTGCCTCGGGCCTCCAGAGAGGGCCACCTTTCCACCTGTGGTTACTGCTTCCCAGTAAAACCGCAGTCTCACCCTACCCTTCCTGCCCCCAGGAGGGGACTGTGTAGGAGTGCAGGAGCTTGCATTTCAGTAAGGATAGGGTGCGGGGTCACCAGGAGTTGACTATGCAATTCTGTGGATCAGCGGCTCGCTCGGTCTGTGGTTCCCCGTGAGCACATCTGCGGCGCTATCCTATACCGGAGCTCTAATTAGTTGTCCGTCTATCCTGCCCATCCTCACCTTGCTGTTTATGTTTTTTGACTGTCTTTTCCTTTCTCTTTGACTGCCTTGGTTTCCCCCTGGTTACCTGTGGTACCCATTTCTGTCCTTCAATTTCACTTCCTGTGTTCCTCCCCTCTTGATCTTTAGGGTGTTCTGTGGCAGAGTCACAGAAGGTAAGCCGCTGATACAGAGCAGTGGTTGTGTTCATTTTCACAGAAGGGGCCCTGGCCTCAGTCGGACACATGGGTCCCAGGCCCGCCTTGACCACAGACCCACTATGGCTTACTAAGCAAGTCACTGCCACTGAGTGACGGGCACTAGGTGTCAGCTCGGGTAACGACTGCTGCTGGGCGTTAGTTAAGTTCTCTGGGCCTCTGTTTCCTCTTTTAAGAGAAGGGTGTGGCTTGGCTCAGCGGTAGTTCGCCTGGTAGGTGCAGTAAGGCTGACTAGCTTGTAGCCCTGCCCAAGGAAAGGGCTAGCGATCCATCAGGCTGCAAATCTCCTGAGCAGTTCGTGATACTTTGTTCATTAAAGGAACAGTGTGGCTATTTAATAACTTATTATTGCAATCTGAACAGCTATGGCATTGATTGGGAACTTTCTGTTGTCATTACCTATATTTTAATTTTTATTAGTATATGTTTGCAGTACATAATGATCACATTCTTTGTGGGGAGTCGGAGCATGTACACGGCACACCATAATTCTCTTCCCCATCCATTTCCTCATCCCTCCTTGCCCCTGCCCTCCATCAGGAATCTCCTGTTAACCAAGTATATGCACTACTAACAGAGTAAGCATTTTGAAAAAGCTTTGCATAGTGTTTTGGAAGAGCATTTACACTCACTAATTCAGTGTCAGCCTCAGCCATTTCTTAAAGTAGGTAAAGCATCTGACCCTGAAGAATAGATGACGAACCCGAGGTTGTGGGAGGTAGTTATTTCTTTCTAGTTTCCCAGCTGATAAAAGGCAAGCCTGCACCTGGAATCCAGGGTCCATGTTCCTATGCTCCACCAAGGTCTGCTGGGTTAGACTGACAGGGAGTAGTACGAAATGGGTCTTTGGGAAGCTGGATACTGCTGAGATGTGTTTTTCTTACATTTATTTTATTTATTTATTGATACCAGGGATTGCACTCAAGCACTTGGGCTTGTTAGGCAGGTGCTTAAGCTGCTGAGCTATCTCCCCAGCCCCTGCTGAGATGTGTTCATCCCTGGGAAGTGCATGTCACTCAGGGAGGTCATGGGATGGGGGGGGGATCTGTGTGCTGTGGGTGGGGGATGTGGACTAAGTAAGCTGGGGTGGAGCTGGGGAGGACTCTTGGCTTTTTTGTTGGGGTGCAGGAGGCAGAGTTTGGGGCTTCTGCCAAGCTAACTGAGAACACATGAGCTGGGGTCAACTTGGGAATGAGGAATGGCAGGACACCCTCTTAAAGAAGAAGCACACACCCTGATCCAATTGCCCCGGGATCCTGGTTTGTGGCAGCTAGAAGTGTAACTCCACCTGCAGTGCTCAGAGGACAATAGGAAAGTTTTGTTCAGAGTGGTTCTTTAGCAGGCATCTCCAATACCATTGCTGCAACAAAGACGGCCGGACAGCACAGCGCCATCCAGAGCTGGGTTTTCCAGTGATAGCAGGCATGCTGAGCTAGCTGTGTGGCTGCCCAGGCTCCTAGGAGGTCCTGCCCATATGGGACACCCAGAACACTCAGGGCAGCCAATCTGAGGCACCCCAGGAAGTCACAATACTCAGGAGCAGGAACTTCTGCCACCAGGGCTAGTTGAGTGACCTTCATAAGACAGCACCTGCTGGCAACTGTTGGGAGCTGCTGCTTCCCCAGAGAGCAGGAGCAGCCCGTGGGAACTGTGGGCAGCCCGGCCAGTGGGTAGGAGATCCCGGGGAGCGACCCCCAGGGGGAGAGCAGCTAAGAGAGTCTTGCTGGAGGCCTTGAAGTCCTTCCTGATGGTCTCCATGCACACAGAAATCCCTTTTCAAAATTTTATTTTATAGGTACATTTTAGAGGTTCATAATGATGACATTCATCTTGGGAAATCTGTACCTGTGTATGGTGTATCTTGTTTCTTTCTTCCTTCACAGTCTCTACCTTTCCCCAGTGGAATAGTACTCCACTGTATTAAAAACCTCACATCTTCTTTATCCATTTATTGGTTGATGTGCATTTGGGCTGTTCCCAAGATGTATTAAAAACTATGCTGCTATAAACACGGGTGCACATATATTGCTATGGTATGATGCTTTTAATTCTTTTGAGAAGATTCCAGCAAGGGCAGTAGCTGGGTTGAATGGAAACTCTAGTCCTAGCTTTTTTTGAAGAACCCCTCTACTGATTTTCACACTGGTAGCACCAGTCTACACTAGATTCCTTACTCTCCACATCCTCACCCGCATGAGTGGTTGGTTGCTTTCTTGATAACTTTCTGGAGTGCGATAGAATCTCAGCATTTTCTAATTTTGCATGTCTCAAATGACTGGTGATATTGAACATTTTTTCATATATTTAGTTGCTGATTTTACCTCTTCATCCGGGAAGTTTGTATTCATTTCAGATGCACGTTTTTGTATTGAGTCTTTAAATCTGGAGTGGGGAGGCATCTGATTTTTTTTTTTTTAGTTCTTTATTGTTCCTTTGTCTGAGGAACACCTGTCAAAAATTTTCTCCCATACGTGGGTTGCTTCTGCACTCTGTTGCTGGTTTCTCTTGCTGTGCAAAAAGCTTTTTGGTGGGACAAGATCCTAGATGTTGATTCTCGGCAATATTTCCTGTGTGATCAGAATTTTGTTAATAAAGTTCAAGAGTTCTACTTAGTTTATCTTCCAGCAGATTGAGTGTGTTTCTGTTTTAATAGTTAAATCTTTGATCCATTTTGATTTTAGTGTAGTGCGTGGGGAAAGATAGGGGTGTAGTTTTTTTTTCATGTATTTAGTACAGGGTGTATGGGGTCTCACTACACAGATCGAACTCATAGTGACCTCCTGTTTTCAGCCTCCCAAGCGCGGGCATTACAGGAGCACATCATCATGCCCAGTCTCAGTCTCATCTCAGTGTGCACTGGGGCCAGCACTGACACACCTGGGATCAAACCCCAGTTCTTGTGTCTGCCTGAGCAGGTGCTTTAATCCACTGAGCTATCAGGCCAGCCCTTTGAGTGTAGTTTTAATCATTAGTATGTGGAAAGCCACATTTTCCAGCACTACTTATTAAGGAGGCTATCTTTCTTCCAGTGAAGGTGTTTTGGTCCTTTGTCAAAGATAAGGTGGCTGAGTGTATTTGGAGATGCTTCTGCATCTTCTAACCTGTTCTATTGGTCTTCTGGTCTTTTTTTTTTTTTTTTTTATCAGTACCATCCTGTTTTGATCACCATGGCTTTATAGTATAATCTCAAGTCTGGGATAGTGATGCCCCCTTGCCTTTGTTACCCAGAATTGCTTTTGCTATTATAGGTCTCTTCTGGTTCCACACGAGTTTCAGGGTGGTGTTTTCTAGTTCTGTGAGGTATGCTACTGGTATTTTAATCAGAATTGCATTAAATCTGAACAACAATTTTGGAAGTATGACCGTTTTCACTGTATTGGCTTTCTTCTACCCAATAAGAAGGGATATCTTTCCATTTTTCTGATGTCCTCTTCAATCTTTTCTCAGAGTACTGTAGTTTTCAATATAGCAGTCTTTTACTTCCTTCATTAGATTTATTCCTAGATATTTCTTTTATGGATGCTATAATGAAATATTTTTCCCCCTGCTTTCTTTCTCAGTAAGTTTTTATTTGTATAAGGGAATGATTTTTGTGTATTCATTTTGTAATCAGGCATGCTACTGAATTTAGTTATTAAATCTAGAAGTCTTGGAGCCAGGGAGGTGGCTCAGTGGAATAAGAGCTTCCCTGGCAAGCGCAAGGGCCTGAGTTAAATCCGTGGTTCCACCAAAAAAATGAAAACTTAAAAAAAAAGTAAATAAATCTAGAAGTCTCTTGAGGGGGGCTTTTAGGGACTTCTTTATAGACTATCATGTTATCCATAAATAATGCTAATTTAACGTTTTCCTTTCCTGTTCTTATTCTTCCTGTTTCTTTCTCTTATCTAATTGCTTTGGCTAATCTTTCCAGAACTATATTGAATTAGTAGTGAAGACAATGGACATTCTTGTCTTGTTCCTGATTTGAGAGTGAAAGTTTTCAGTTTTTGTCCCTTTTGTATGATGTCAGCTGTTAGTGTGTCATAGATGACTTTTATGGGATTCAGATAAAGACTTTTAATCCCAATTTTCTGTAGAGTTTTATCATGAGTGGGTGTTGGACTCAGTCACATGCTTCTCCTACATCTACTGAGATGATCATGTTTTTTCCTTGGCTCTGTTATATGGTATGTTATATTTATTGATTTGCATATGTTGAAGCATCTCTGCCTCCCTGGGATAAATCCTACTTGATCATAATGTGTAATCTTTGTGATACTTTGCTGCATTAAAAAAATTATTTATTTGTATTTAAGAGTGAAAAATAGAAGCAAAAACAAAGAGAAAAAAATGACATAAACAAGGTAACATATAATGATACATATGTTAAAGATTTTCAGATCAGTAGTTCACAATAGAAGTGGGTTATCCACAGAAGTTGTTGACTTGAGCCATTCACAGCTCATTATATTAATATGATCTTACTTTATATACCTCCATTTTTATACTTTTCTGCTGGATGGTTAAGACCAAGTTAAAGCAAGGCCTATATAACAAGAAATGTAACTTTTGTATCAGATAAGGTCAGTCAGGTACCCTCAGTGTTTATCCTGTAACCCTGTACCACACTTTGTAGATCCCTTGTCAGTGTCAGCCTTGTGGATGAGTCACAGCCTTGCTTGACCAATTTGCTCTCTGTGGAAGCCTGAGAGAAAGTTTTCTCTCCATGTGACTCTCCTTAGGCACACTATATGTCATTGATCCCATTCCTCTGTGGTCTCATAATCTCCTTGATCAGAAAATTTGGAGCACTACTGAGTTATATGATATTACGTCACAAATTCTCCTATGTCCCGAGTCTTCACTGACCTTGAAAGGCTAGGACCAAAATGTTGGCTGACCTTGAAGCCTTTCTTTTCCTCCAATTTTTGGTCTGCAAAATTTGGTTGTTAACCCTCCAGAAGAGAAGTTTATTATTACCCTGCAACATACTCACACTATTAGTCTAAATATCAGACATGATAGGCATAACATGGAACATGTATTTCCCATCAAGTAATAAGATACTAAACTCTAAGTCTGTACAGAATATGAAGAAGAAAAAAATAGGAATGAACACTTACATATATTTACATAGATATTTAGAAATCCATCCATATACAGCATGGTAGCATTGTAGCATGACTGTCTTGTGACCTTTTTTTGTCTTATTTTTCATTTACTACCCTTTAAAAGAGGGCAGTACAGTAATTGCTGGTATGTCATGACAAGAAGTACATATTTAGAAGGCCAGAATGGCAGGAGTTTGGAATGTGACCCTTCTATTACTTGCTGCATTTTGTTTGCCAGGATCTTTGAAGAAAATTGAAGATTTTTATATTTATGTTCATTAGGGAGATTGATTTGTAGTTCTCCTTTTGGTTGGATTCTTTTTTGGGTTAAGGTAATACTTGCTTCTAGGAATTAATTTGGAAGAATTGCTTCCCTTTTAGTTTCACTAAATAGTTTGAGAAGTAGAAGCTCTGGGTCTTCTCTAAATTTCTTGTAGAATTCAGAAGTGAAAGGCCTACAAAATTCACAAGGAGGGATAATATGGTGTATCTTTCAACATACTTCTCAGTGAAAAACAAGAATTATTTTTCATCAGCTGACCTGGCTGGAGTCCCACCAGCTTAGGTTGGGTGCTCTTGCTGGCCTGAATTGTCACTTAGTCCTCTGGCTTCTGGTGGACAGATAGCCTAGAGAGAAAAGTCCCTCTTGTGGTAGGGTCTTTCTTAGACATACCTGAAGAAAAGATCAGTAGCATAGTAGGTTTTTAAAAATATTGGTACCTTCATATTTCTCTGTGCCATCTCTCTCCTGAATGGCTCATCTCTGTCAGGGATGTAGCTCGTGGCACAGCACCCACCTGGCAAACACAAGATCCTGAGTTTGATTCCTGGTATTAAAAAAAAAAGTGAAATGGCTGATGGAATGACACAGCATCATAGGGTATAAGTTGTGTCCCAGCTTGCAGTGAGGCAGAAGAAAGAGGGGTCAGGATTCAGACTCTTCAAATTTTAGTATGGAGGAAAAGGATTGAGAATTTCAGGCAGCTTTCATTTCTGATTGTGCTTGTATTTTTACACATCAGTGGACTTTTAAATATGAGTTGGTTTTTAAACAACAGTTGATTGACGTTTTCTCATTATTTGTTCAGATTCTGCATTAAGAAAAGTTGGTTGGCTGAGTTGGTGTCATGTGTGCCTTGCCCCTGTGCCCTGTGTGGGACACCCGCCCTAAGGTGGCACCGTCCGCCACAGAGCTGTGACTGCCTGTGGCCCATTCTCTTCCACAGCTGTTCTGCGATGTGAAGTACTGTGTTTAATAAATGATGAAGGTAGTCTATGCAGCTCCTCATATGCAATTCAGCATGCCCTCGTACCTCTCTGTTCTTCAGAAGTACTCTTGAGCCTCAACTCCTCTTTTTTGTTTCTATTTCATAAATGTTCTGATGCCTTCATGTCCTTCCCTCCAGCCATATTCCATCTGTGCAAATTTCATTTTGTTCTAAGAGTGATAATCTGCAGAGAACTTAGAGAATGTGTTGGGTTTACTTGAGGTCTTGGATGACAAGCCTGAGTTTCTCCTTTACATACACAGAGCTTACTGTGGGCATGATGCCTTGATCCCCTGAGTGCCCGGAGTGGCACCAAGCCTGAAGCACAGCAAGGACTTTTGGGGGCCTCACAGCTAATTGATACCCCACTCTGCCATTGACTAGGTGTGTGGTCTTGGGCAGCAGCTTCCAATCATGTTCACTTCTGGTCTGGAGTATCTCCTTCTTCCTCTAGTTTGGGCTCCTTGGGGAGAACCCGTCCTCTGTGCCCCTGCCCCTGTGGTCTACTAGGGCTGTCATGAGGGTTTTCCTCATTTACTGGAGTGGGCAGGTGACCCAAACTACGTGTCCTGGCTCTGTCAGTCACTGAATGAAGAAGGGGGATCCATTCTTAACTCCCATGGACATCTCCCCCAGGACCAACCCATGGGGAGGGACAGCTGCTACTACACTGAGGCTGCACTTGCAGAGGACAGAAATTGGGGGCTTCAGAGGTGCTTTTTTTTTTCTTTTTGGCGGAACTGGGGATGCACTCAGGTCCTTATGCTTGCCAGGGAAGTGCTTATGCTACTGAGCCATCTTCTCGGCCCTTCAGGGATGCTTTTTGCCTGCCCTTTGGCAGTACCTTGGAGAATGAAGAGAAACAAGGACAAGTGGAGAGAGAGGCAGAGCCAGGGACAGAGGCTTGGCCTAGTGGCTTTCGGCCCTGGAGACGTCCCTGGCTCCCTAGGTGCAGGAGCCAGCACATCCCCTTCCTACTTCAGTGACGTTGGATTAGGTTTCTGGCATATGCTGTTAAGAGTCTGAGTATGCACATCATTTCCTTGTCTAGCTTTTAGGAAACACCTTGAATTGGACAAGCAATGTGGAGGCTCATAATTACACACATCAGAATGCCTCATGCTCCCTTGGAAGTCCTGAGTAATAACTGGAGCGTTCCATTTCCAACTCCTGCCCAATCTGAGTTCTTTCTCTGAAAGGGTAACTTCTAGAAGGAGTTTTTTTTTTTTTTTTTTTTTGCGGGGGGATTGTTTTGGGGAGTGCAGGGGTATGTATTTCCAGCCCCTTTTCTTTGCATTGTCATATTTTACATACAGAATAACATATTACATGTATTATTATACTGTAACCTTTTCAATTTTTAAAGTTTTTTTAAAAATACAGGGTCTTGCTATGCAATGCTAGGATTACAGGTGTGTGTCACCATGGGCTGAGTTCTGTGGCTGGCACTGTGCTCCTGAGGTCCTGGGGCTGGCACAGCATGAGGTATGGGGGATTAAACTCAGGACCTTGTACTTGCCAGGCAGGTGCTTATGCCACTGAGCTATTTCCGCAGTGCATTGCTAAGCTCTTTGATGTTAGTACCTATAACTCTATGTTATCCTTTTTAAGGACTTCATAGGTTTGCTAACAGGAATGCTTCGCTTTGATGAAGCCCTGTTGATGAGCATTAGTTATTGCCTATCTTTTTCTTTCTTTTTTTAATGTATTTAGTACAGGATCTACAGGGTCTTACTATACAGATTAGACTTGTAGTAATCCTCCAGTTTTCAGCCTCCCAAGCGCGGGGATTATAGGCATGCACCACCTTGCCCAGTCTCATCTGCCATCTCAGTGTGCCCAGAGGGTGGGGCCAGCCCAGCACACTGGGACCAAACCCATGGTCCCTGCGTCTGCCTAAGCAAGCACTTTAATCCGCTGAGCTCTTTGATTGGCCCTTTTTTCTTTCCATTAAAATGTTGCTGCAGTGTTTCATGTTTTCTTGCATCCTTGTTGCCGTACAGTTAATAGGTAGAGTCTTCTAATGGAGTGGCTGACACCATTAAATCCGGACACACATGAAAATCATTTTGCACTGAGATTCCATCTCCCCTCCGAAAAAATAGCTGTCATCAAGAAATCAACCAACAGCAAATGCTGGAGGGGCTGTGGGGAAAAAGGAACCTGTCTCCACTGTTGTGGGGAGCATACACTGGTGCAGCCACTGTGGAAAGCAGTGGGAAGACTCCTAAAAAGACCCTAGCATTTGAGATCCCATTCAACCCTGCTATTCCCCTTCTGGGCATTTTTCTAGAAGAACTGAAAACATCATCCCACAGTGACATATGTGCACCCATGTTTATAGCAGCACAAGTTGTCATAGCTAAATTTTAGAGACAACCCAAATGCCTGTCACCTGCAGAATGGATAAAATGATGTGATAGTTTTACACAATAGAGTATTACTCAGCTATAAAGGAAGATAAACTTGAGGCTCTTATAGGTAAGTGGATGCAAGTAGGGACCATACTCATAACTGAAATAAATCAGACCCACCTGTGCAAACATCATATTGTCTGCCAGCCTAAGAATCTGAAAGAGTAAATAAAATCTGCATGCTACAATAGATATTGTGAAAGGGAAAGAAACTGCTGAAAAGGAAAGGACAACTGAGATGAGGAAAGGAGAAAATGAAGAAGGGGAAAATCATGCACACACAAGATAGCTAAGATAATTATCCTTCTAATTCTTGTTGGTTTGTGGAAAGGAACACTTGAGGCTTTATTTTTCGACCAATTTTGCATGCTTATATCTGTTAATCTGTCCAAGTACTTTGAAGATAACAGTATACAATATAATAACTATTGTTGAATGCCCATCATCTTGCTTTTTTTAAGTTCCATTTTGTTTCTAATGTTTTATTTATTTATTTATTTTTCTCTTTAAAATAAAGAAAAGGGGGCTGGGGAGATGACTCAATGGAATAAGCGCTTCCCTAGCAAGCGCAAGGGCCTGAGTTCAATCTGCTTTCTAAAACTGTGGTCATTTTTTTTCTCACTGGCTTGAATAAATTATTTTTGCATTATTGATATCGACACTGTGCTATCATTGTAAATATTTTCTCCTACGTATCAGTGTTAGTTTTGTTTATAAATGGGTTTTATTTCTTTTTGTTTTTGTCTTACAGGTACATGTATGTGTAGTTTGGTTTCAGGGTTTTTCTTTCAGTGGTTTTGTTTCATCAGGCAGACATTTTCAATTGTATGAATTCTATTTTTTTTAGATTTTTTAACTCATTATTAACTTCATTGAAAATCAATAATAGTTGTATAGCAAATTAAAAACTTTAGACAAATATTGAAATGTGAAAGATATAAGATATAGACAGCGAATTTTAGAAAAACTTACTTCTGAAGTGAATACATAACATGAGATTAATAATAGAATGCACACTGTAAAAAATCATTTATAAACTTAAATGAATATAACAATAAAAATTATCTAAAATAAATATGAAAAAGAGTTTACAGATCGGTCATATAATACTTCTGTCTGTGCCCAATCAAGAACCTTATACTCATAAAAGTAGAAGTCTCAAAGTAGAATAGAATCAGGAATAAATATTTAAAGATTTAAAATTTCTGAATTGAGTTAAAATTATAGCACCACATTTCCCAGAAAAATGAACCTGTTGCACAAGAAATATGAATAAAATCATACCAAGGTGCACAAAAATGAAATTGTCAAAAGCTAATTGTAAATAAAAAAAATCATTAAAGCATATACATAGAAAAAATATTAGCTATGGAATAATAAAATTAAATAGTATCTTATTACACATTAGAAAAAAGAGCAAGCGGGTAAGAAACTAGACTTATTCAATGGACTGAAAAAAAAATCTGTTCTCGTTGAATTTTATACTTAGCAAACATACCTTTGAAAATCAAAAGTAAAATATTTTCCAGTTGTACAAACTCAAAATATTCTAATACCTCCAGATGTAGCATATAGAAAATAGCAAAGGTCATACTCCAGAAGGCAAGAGAAGTTGCCGTATGGTCCTGGATAAAGAATAAAGAGCTCTCAACATGGAAGTTTTGCAGGACTATTCAACTGTGTGAATTCTAATTGTTTCCATGGCTTCTAAGTTTTACATCCTGCGTGGAAAGGCCTTTCCCACCCCAGACTGCAGTTTGTTCTCTTATGTGTTTTTAAGTTAGATGTTTTATTCAGCATTGTCATCTTATGGTTATGTCATCTGTAAGAGAGAATTTCAATGTGTACCTCTGGGGAGTTCATGAAATAACATCTACTGTTCGGGCTGCTTTCACAAATTACCGTAGACTGAGTGGCTTAAGCAAGGAAGATTGATTTCTCACATGCTGGACTTCAGGGACTCTGACGTCAAGCTGTGGAAGATTTGGTGGGCAGTGAGCGTCCACTTCCTGTCTCATGGAGGCGCCTTCTCCCGGCATCCTGAGGGAGCATCTGAGGGCTCTGAACAGGGCACTAGGTCACCTCCCGAAGGCCTCACTCTGGGGCCATCACCTTGAGAGTCAGCTTTCAACATGAGATCTGGGGCACGAAAACACACACCGCACCATCTGCGCATCTTCCCAGTCCCCTTGTGGACAAGCGCACTTCTTCTCAGGGCTCTTTCTTTGACACTAAGGAATTTAGGTGTAATGTTCAGTAACCCTGCGTCCACCCTGCCACCAGCAAGTCCATAGCTGCTTCCCATGAGTGCTGAGGACATCACATTATCTTGTCTGTCCTAGCAAAGTGACGTCTTCTCATGTCCACTGCCTGGTTGTCTCAGTCACTCTTCTCTCATTGCTGGGACAAATACCAGACACCAAAGTGAAAGAAGGAAAGGTCTATTTAGCTCATAGTTACTGGAGGTTTCTGTCCATACTTGGCTGGCTCCACGACAGAGCTCCACAAGACAGAGGGCAACCTTTGTTGGTGGAGGCAAAGAGCAGAGAGCAAAGGTAGGGGCAGCAGCTCAGGCAGCGACCTAGGCACTCCTTCCTCCTTACACTGTAATGCAAATTACCTGCCCCAGGGCAGGTGCAGCATTCACACCCACAATAATCAATCACAAACTCCCCATGATTACATGAGGCTTTGGGGGGACAACTAGACACAAACCATAACACTGGTGCATGCTTTTCAGGGCAGCTGTGAGATTTCATCACACCCAAACCTAGGAGTCATCCTGGACTCCTGTGTCTCTGTCTTCCCACATCCAGCCCCTAGCAGACCCCCTCAGCTCTGATGACATGCTCAGGACTCTCCATACCTCCTCTTTTGGTCACATTGCGTCCCCCGCAGCACTGCCACACCTGGCCTCCAACCTGCAGTCTCCTCTCCCGCAGCAGCCAGAGAGATGTCTGAAAGTGCAGGCCCAGCCATTTCCCTCCTCTGTGCGAAGGCTCCAGGCCGCCCACATCACTCAGAGCCCATCCTGAGGTGCCGCCAGCCCTGCACACCCCTCCTCACTCTCCACTTCCTGTCCCCACCAAATCCTCTTCAAGTGGGTGCTCACTCTTCCTCAGCTCCCCAGCCTCCGCTCCTGCTGTCTGGAGTTGGCTCCTCCCAGGTGCCTGCGGGGCTGGTGTCCTTGTCACCCTCTGGAGAGGCCTCCTCCACCCATTTCAGGCAGCCTTCCTAACACCCAGGGTGCTCTGCCCCTTTCTTCTAATTTCCCTCTTTGCACTGATGTGGCCCAATTCATTATATCTTTATTGTACATTTTTCTTTAACTGGAATGTAATTTCCAGGAGAAGAAAGAAGAGCTTCCTTTCCCGCTCTACCCACAGCTCCAAGCAAGGAGTCTGGGCATCTGGGAAGACCTAGAGGTCTCAGGTGTCAGAGGAGAACATGGGGAGGGTGGGAGCCCTGCACTGTCTCCCTCCCAGGTGGGGAGTCTCCCCGCTGAGGCACCTACCACCATGTGCCCTTCAGATTACTGCTCTTGAATAATGTTTTTTAGGAGTGTGTATTTCAGAGCAATTAGGTTGATTATGTTAGAAATAGGCATTTCGTTAGATGGCAGTGTCTCCTTGATAGATAGCGATGTCTTGATGCTTAGCTGCTCTCAGTATTTAAATGTGGTTGTTAGGAAAGACAGTTTGCAATGATTAACAGAAAGATGTATCTCAGGGGCCGGCAAGGTAGCTCAGCAAACCAAAGCACCTGCTTAGGCAAGCTTAGGCAAGCGCCGGGACCGTGGTTTGACCCCTGGCACCACTTGCCATGCCAGCCCCTCTCCCAGGCAGGCTGAGCTGGCCACAGAGTCCAGGCGTAGTGGTGCACTCCTGTAATTCCAGTGCTGGAGAGCTGAAAACAGGAGGATCAGTATGAATTCGAGCTGCGCAGTGAGACCCTGTAACAACCAAACACATTTAAAAAATAAAGAAAAAAGAAAGATGTATTTTAAGCATAATAGAAGGCTTTTTAAAAATTAACATGTGTAGGGGCCAGGGAGATGGCTCAGTGGAATAAGTGCTTCCCTGGCAAGTGCAAGGGCGTGAGTTCAGTCCCCAGTTCTGCCTCCCACCTCCCCAAAAAATTAATGTGTGTGTGCGTGTGTGTATGTAGTAGGAGGAATTGACCCAGGGACTTTCTCACTGAGCTACATCCCCAACCCTTTTTTATTGTTTATTTGGAGGCAGCTATGTGATCCACACTGGCCTCAAATTTGTAATCTTCCTGCCTCTGCCTCCAAGAGTGTTGGGATTAAATTAATTGTTAAAATAGACTTATTTTTTAAAGAACTATTTTAGGTCACTCCAAAATGGAGTGGAATGTGAATTCATTTCCCCCGTCACCCTTGCAGTACGCACGCAGGGATGGCTTCAGCTGTCACAGTGGTGTGTTCCTCACGACTGATAAACCTACAGTGACACACGAGCATCTCCTAGAGACCACAGCTTAGAGCACGGCTTGCTCTTGGCGTTGTAGTCTGTGGACTTAGACAAGCACATCAGGACGTGTGTGTGTGTGTGTGCTGTTCTAATACCTGTAGATTGGATTTACTGCCTAGAGATGAAATTAAATTTTAATTATACAAGTACTATATTCGCCTTCAAAATGCTGAAGTCTTCTGACCTCAGAGAGTGCCCCAGAATCAGGTGCCATGATTAACTTGCTTGTGTCCTTCCAGTTGTACCTCAGAGTGCAGGCTGGCATTGCTCACTGTAGCTCTATCGCTGTTGACAAAGGCAGGTGTTGGCTGTGTGCCTGTCAGCTCACCCCGACCTCGTCAGGCAGGAGTGAATACCATTTTGCTACTAACAACTTTATTGATACGTAAGTCAGATACTGGGCTGGGAAGATAGCTTGGTGGCCTAAGCGTCTGCCCGGCAAGCATAAGGACCTGGGTTTGATCCCTGATATCTCATGCCATGCTGATCACCAAAACTGGGTGTGGAGGTACACACCTGTAATCCTAGTGCTGAGGAGGCTGAGACAGGAGATTCACTGTGAATCCAAGCTGCGTAGAGAGACCCTATACCAAATAAACAAACAAAAGATAAAAAAGAATAAGTCATATGCCATAAAATTTACCCTTAAAAAATATGCAAGTCAGGCTGGGGAGATAGCTCAGCAGTCTAAGTGCTTGCCTGCCAAGCACAAGGACCCAGGTTCAATTCCCGGTACTGTATGCCATGCTGGCCCTGGAACTCAGGTGTGCTGTGCCAGCCATGTAAATTGGGTGTGGTGGTGCACACCTGTAATTGCAGTTGTGGGGAGGCTGAGACAGGAGGTTCAGTAGGGGGACTAACCCTGTACCAAATAAATAAATAATTTTTTAAAATTTTAACTTACAAGTCAGTAGATTTTGTATATTCATAGGGCTGTACACCAGTCACCACTGTCTAATTCCAGAAGGGAATTGTGCACCCACTGGCAGTCACTTCCAGTCTCTTCCACCTGTCCTTCCTCACACGCACCCTGGGTGGCAGTGAGCTTATGGTAAGAGGCCTTTTGTGGTGGCCTTCCTTCCTTGTTGTAGTGTCTCGAAGGTTCCCGTGTTATAGTACGTATCACAAATCTTTCTTTAAATAGCCGAATAATGTTCCGTTGTACAGACGGACTGCATCTGTGTGTCCGTGGTCCGTGACGGATGTTAGATCGTTTCCGTGCTTTGGCTCTGGGGACTTAGGCCACTGTGAACATCCCCCGCTGGTCCTTGTGCACAGGCGCTCTCAGTGCCCTTGGGTGTGTGCCCATGAGGTCGGTCGCCGGCTCACAGGGAAACTCCATCTGAACAGCCAAACTGTCCGCCAGTGTGGCTGCAGCAGTGTAAGGGTGCTGGTGGGAGTGAGCAAGCGTTCTGATTTCTTCCCACTGCTGTGCAGTGTGCTGTTACCTGCCGTTTGTGTGGGTGAGAAGGGATCAAACCCCAGTCCCTGCGTCTGCTTAAGTAGGCACTTTAATCTGCTGAGCCAGCCCTTGGACTTCCTTTTCATATTACAATTATTATTATTATTATTATTATTATTATTATTATTTTTTTTTTTTTGCTAAACAGAGGATTGAACTCATACCCTTGCACTTGCCAAGGAAGCATTTATTCCACTGAGCCATCTCTCTGGCTATTGGATTGCTGCCTTTTCAATGAGCCTGTGACCCAGTTATTCAGAGGCAGCCTTTTCCTCCTGGGGAATGGACAGAGAAAGCAGAACTATGTGCTTCCAGTTCTTGTGAAGTTTCTCAGATGTGGGGACTGAGTCTTACCTCAACTGTAGGCTATCTCCTCTCCCATGTCTAAATATGCTACAATAATAATGAAAATTAGTTACCCTTAGGAATTAGTTACCCTTCATTTGCATCAGGTATGCATTACCCAAGGAAGACTTCACAGTTACATTATGGAAACTCTATCCTTTCAAACATCTCTGCAGATGCTGAGGCTCAGAGAGGTTACACTGCTCGGGGAGAGACGAAGCCAGGTCTGCGGGGTCCTTTCCTCTTCTTTCCCCACAACATGCTGAAAACAGGTAGATGCGTCCCACCTGCTAGCATTTGTGTGGAATCCGTCTGTCCATGCACTGGTGGTCCAAAGCTGAAGCTGGGATGTGGAACGAGTGACATTCCGAAAGGCACCCCACCAGTCCTACTGATCGCAGGCCGCTCCAGCTGAAATTACCCAGAGTGGGAGCTATAGGTGTGAAGTGTTTTATAGGGAATTTTCCACTCATTTCCTGGAAACATGACTTCATTGCCTGCTACTTTGCAAGAATGCGCCACCAGCATTTTCTCAGTTTTGTTTCAGGAGGCAGTGGAAGGATCATTGTGTCACTGATTATCGCGGGCCGGGGTCAGTATTCATGCTGCCCAGCGTTCTTCCACTGAAACTTCAGCCTGTCCTTCCCTGAACGCCCAGCAATGCCCCCAGAGTCTTGGGTGTGCTGGGCCGTATTGTTGTCTGGCCGGGGCCTGGCACTTCAAGACTAGAAAGGGTACACTCTTTCTTTATAGCCAGAGCAGATATTTTTGCTGTGTATGAATCATCCGAAGCATGAAAATAGCAGGCAAAGACCATGAGATCATCGTTATCTCCAGAAAGCATTGGTTAAGCCCCTATCTAGGTGCCCAGGTTTACCACGCTGGAGCCTGGCGACCCTGTCTCCCGTTCGCCCTCCTTCTCCCCTGGGAACGTGGTCGGACCCAGGTTGTGTGTCCAGGCAGGTGCTGCGTATTGAGGACTGAGGCCCAATTAAAATTCTTCCACATGTGGACTGCCAAGCACGGTGGAGTGTGGGACACCCTGTCACTGAGCTGCTCACACGGTGACACAGTTCTCTGTGCGCTTGGGCAAGTGCCACCCTTTCCCACCAGCCCAGTGGGTTGAGCAGTCTGATCATGTTGAATTTACAAAGGCATCTTGGGGTCAGCGAGACCGTGAATGCACCCAGTGTGAACACCCTGGTGCCTCTGAACACCTGGGGCACAGAAATCCCTTCCGGAAGCTGGTGGGGCTCTGGGCTTCTTCCTTAGGAACAGTACTCTGCAGCTCACACTGCCGTGATTTCACTAATGATTGAAATTTATGATTTCTGTGAACACAGAACCCAACCATGGAAATCAAACCTGGCTCCATGGGGACCTGTACATTACTCAGATGTGTTTCTTTCTTTCTTTCTTTCTTTCTTTCTTTATTTATTTTTTGTTGGAACTGGGGATTGAACTCAGACCCTTGTATTTGCCAGGGAAGCACTTGTTCTACTGAGCCATCTCCCTGGCACCTCATTGTTTATTTCTTGAGGGGTGTTTTTAAAAGGTCCAGATCAATTCACATTTCTATTAATTTCACTGAATTGTTATGAAGAAGTTATTTGTATAGTAAAACTCTTTCTCATAAAAAAAATCTCTTGTTTAAGGCACTTTATTATTTTTTTTTCAGTATTGGGGATCAAACTCAGGACCTTGTGCTTGCCAGGCAGACATTTATCCCACTGAGCTCTCTCTCTAGCCACTTGTTCAAGGGACAAAGAGAAATGCAGGATCTCTATCTCTGTCTGTCTGTCTCTCCCCATCTTTCTGTCTCTATCTCTGTCTCTCTCTGTGTCTCTCTGTCTCTCTCTCATGTTATGAAGCCATAATAAGGATGAAGACAGGTTGTTATCTGTGGCAGTTGGTAAGCCATTATGTTAAGTGAAATATAACCATAGAATATTACATGATCCTAATCATACCTGAAAGCTAAAAGGCTGATCTTGTCACTGGGCACTGTGACACATGCCTGTAATTGCAGGTACTCGGGAGGTTGAGGCAAGAGGATCATTAACTCTGAGGCCCACCTGGGCAACTTAGTGAGACCCTGTCTCAAAATAAAAAGAGCTGGGAGTGTAGCTCAGGGGTTGAGCACTTGCTTAGGATGGGCAAGACCCTGGGTTCAATGCCTAGTACCACACATGCACCCACAAAAGGGTTCATCTGAGTTTGAGGATAGAGTAATACTAGAGGCCAGGAAGAGGGGACAGAGCTAGGATGGGCGCTGGGTCCCCACACACTGTTAGAAAGGAGGAGAAAGTTCTAGTATACTAGAGACTACATTCAGCCCTTTACTGTATATTTCAAAATAGCTAGAAAAAGTGGATTTGGAATGTTTCCAACACAAAGAAATTATGTCTGGAAAGATCACACTGAACCCCATAAATATGTCCAAGCTAAGGGGCTTTTACAGTCAGGTATCATGTAGATCCATGAACTCCGAGGACTGAGCAGAAATCAAGGTGTTGCGATTGACTAGATTTTCCTCCTGGGCTTGTGTACATGTGGAAAATGAAATGTAAAACAACTGTATGAAAGAGCTCATGGTTTTAAGTACACTGGATTTTACAGGTGTGACACCCTTGTGCGGCCTTGCTTGGCCTTGCGCTGTGGGGGCCGCAGAGTCCTCAGCGTTGGTCATGAGGAGTGTTAAATCCTCTACTCTTGTAAAACGAATTTTATGGCACGGAATCGGGGCGGCGTGTGCGTGGGAGGCTGAGGGCACTGGCCTCGCTGCGAGATTGACAGGCACAGCTTGGCGTCGCGGGGGCGGACTCCGCTGCGTGTGCAGCCGCTCCCTGCCTGTCCCTCCTGGCGGCTGCGGTGCCCAGCACAGACCAGGCCCATTGGGAGCGGATGTGCTGCTGGCCGCCCCCACGCTCCTTGCGGGGCCGCTCTCCGGCCGCTGGGTGGGGCACCTTGAATCGCGGCTGCCCCCCTGCCTGCTGGGGGCCTGGTTTGCTCTGACCAGGAAAGGTCTGAGGTCTGGGTTTCAAGGCTGCTGCCGTGTTTCCGTCGTCGCTTGCCCACCTTGAAGTCAGAGATGGTGCGTCATGATGCCTTCTGGGGCCCTGCGCACCCCCTCCACCGTCCCTACTGAAGCACCTTCAAGCTGCCCTTCAGCCTCCCGGCACGGGCTGAGGCCCTGTCTTCATTGCCGGTGCTCTCAGGGGAGCGTGGGTTGCAGTCTCAGGTGGGGGCAGAACTGCTGAGTGCCCAGCTGCAGGTGGCCCTGATGCCCTGTAACCCCTCTACCTATCACGGGATCATGTGGGGCAATGGCTTCTCTCCGCTGCTCTGTCTTCTTTGCAAAGTGTAAAAACACCAGTGGCCTTAGGTTTGTGTGAGAATTAAATGATACTAAAGAAGAAACATAAGTTTCCGGGGTCCCTAAAATAATCCTCACTCCCACATCAGTCTTAAGTTTATGGGTCCAAACAGGGTGTGGTGATGTACCCCTGCAACCCCAGCATTAGGGAGGCTGAGGCAGGAGGATCACTGTGAGTTCAGTACCAGCCTGGGCTACAAAGTGAGTTCAAGGTCAGTCTAAACTATATGGTGAGACCTTGCCTCAAACAAAACAAAACAAAAAAGACAAGCTTACAGGTCCACAGGCCCATACTTAGGTGTGTCCTTTGTTAGGAAGGCCTATAGAACTCACTGGAGACTGTTGTAACTGCGACTATTACTGATTTAAGGATATGGCTTAAGATGCAGTATGTGAGTGCATGGGTGTGTGTGAGTGTGCAGGTGGAGGGCAGGTGCATTCCCATGCGAAGTTCTGGGTGTCTTTCCTGTGAGCCATGCCCATGGAACTCTGGTACAGCGTGGGATAATGTCACAGAGCAACACCAACCTGAGCCGTGGGGCAGTTTGTACTGCAGCTGTCCAGGTAGGGGTGGTCAGTGGCCTGAAGACTGCCCTAGTCTCCAGCCTCTGGGGACACCAGCTGATATTGCTGGCCCTTGGTCCTACCCCAGCCACGTTGTTGGGCCATCTGCTGGGTCATCAGGCCCCACTCCTACCAGGCAGGCCTGTTGGAGGGCAGAAGGAGCACCTGTCGGAGGTGAGGGAGGGCAAAGGCCAGGCCTCCCTTGGCATGGGTGGCTCTGTCTTGAATAGGCACAGCCTGGTGTGTGGTGGGCCTCAGTGCGTTTCTGCTAGGCCTCATGCTTTTAGGCCCCAGGGTTGATGTGAAGGAGTGGCTTTGATCTTCCTTCCTTCCTTCCTTCCTTCCTTCCTTCCTTCCTTCCTTCCTTCCTTCCTTCCTCCCTCCCTCCCTCCCTCCCTCCCTCTCTCCCTCCCTCTCTCTTCTCTTCAATTATGTCTATGGTCTTGGGATGGCATCAGTTATCCTACCAACATATTTTAATGCCAGGATGTGATTTGCCAATAATAATTCCTCTCACTTGTGTCCTCCTTCAATCCTGTTGGGCTCACAGGCTCTTGTCCCAATGAGGCAGACAGATGGGTGTCATTTCCCAGCATGTAGGTGAGACAGGTGATGGCCCAGGAGGCTTGCCACGTGCCAATTCTAGGAGCCATGGTGAGGGAGGAAGGGTCTGCTATCAGAATCACTGGAGATCGGTGGTCTTGTTCATAGGCTCCTCACACTCTCAGCAGGGGGAAGCATTAGCAAGGTGGGGGTAGGGGGGACCACTTACAAGGATGACTGGGCCACAGCTTACCAGTGACAATTTCTTGGAGCATTTTGCTAGGCATTTAAGAAATTCAGGATGGAAAGGTCTCAAGCACAGGGAAGGCTTTTGCGGCATGCTATAATCCTTTTGAGACAGTGGACAAGTCATTATCTAAATCATCTGGTTCTCCAGACACTGCTGCTAGGGGGTGTCTGGGTCTTTGGCTCTGGTACCTGGGCCTCCCTGTTGTTCCTGCTGCTTCTCCTCATGAACGAACTCCCACACTTCCTCTAAATCCAGCAACTTCCTGACTCCTCGAGGGTCGGATCTCCCAACTCACCCTGTCACAGATTGGTGTCCCTCTCTCCTGCTAGGCCATGAGCCCCATGAGGGTGGGAGCCGAGCTCGCTGCTCCTGGATCCAGGCTTCTGGATCTCATTCCCAGCCATTCTTGTGCACTTTGGGTCTTTTGCTGGGCTGCAGTGAAGATTGTGCCCATGTGCGTCCTTAGCAGGGTGCTGGGGTGCTGAAGGGTGCTCTCCTGGCCTCTCCTCTGGGGAACGCTGATGTCATCTCTTCTACTTTCAGACTAGTTTCTCATTCCAGCTACAGCCTGTTCTGCAGGGAAGCAGCTCCTGGGATGGAAGATGGCAGGTGGGCAGTGGTTAGCTCGCCTGGACACGAGTGTAGCAGCTTCTAGAAGAAGCTGTGACAGAGTTGGACACATACTGAAACAGCACAGTTTTACCCACATGGGTGCTGGCTTGGAATCCCCTCCCCTTTCTCTCGCTGTCCAATCTCAGAACCCAGTCCCTTGGAGGTCCTCCGAACCGAAGACTCTTTCTCCAGCCCACTGTCCTCCGTAGGGCCGTGCTGCTGGCGTCAGTGGCCTTGCACCAGCTGTATGGGGTTAGGTGCTTCACCTGTCAAATGGGCTGACCCATCCGAGGTCAGCCCTCGACCCGGTGGTGTGTTCTCCTCCGAGAGGACAAAGCTTTCTGGGAACCAGTGCCCCTCTCTGCATCCTCCTCTGCCTCCCCGCTTCACAGTTAAGCCATGCAAGGGTGAAGTCTTGTGTGAGAGGCTGTGGTGGGGAAAGAGGAAGGCAGGCTGGTGTCCTCTCTGGCTCTCTCCCACCTCCCCATGCTCCTGCCTGAAGGGCAAAGGGCGAGGCATCCTGCTGCTAGGAGTCTGCTCAGGACCAGGGCCTTCCCTGAGGGTCTCTCCTCAGCACTGGGAGGAGGCTACGCTGGTGTCCAGTCATTTCTGATAAGGATTTCCAGTGTTTTCTGCAATGTGTAGGGTAAGTGTGAAGGGCAAGGTGGTTCAGTTTCATCCTTCTGTGGTCTACAAGGTAATCCTACTCGCCTTCCTGGGCATGAGGCCAGCTCTTGGTGGCTAAGTGTCATCTGTGATTGTCACTAACTAGGCTCCTCCCCTTGCATATCCCCAGGCTGCCCTCAAATTCAAATAGAAAACCAACTAAGCAACCAAGCAAGAATGAGTAAGCAAAGAAGCTATTTTCTTGCTTGATTCCTTTCCTTCAGAGGATGAAAGAAAGAGAGTCACCACCTGCAGCTCCATAGGCACCGAGAAAAATGATGGCGGGAGAGGAGTCGAGGTTGTTTCTGGAATCCCCGCAAAAGCAGCCACATTCCACCCACTTTGTCTTAAACTCGTGCTCTGGGTTTCAGAGTCCCTCTGCTGTAGCCCCTGCCTGTCTTTCTGAAAAGTCCGGATGAACCCCTAGATCAATCTGCTCCAGTTGCTTTCTTTTTCTGTATTGAGGGCAGGGTCTACAGGGTGTCCTGGGTCTCACTATGTAGATCCGGACTCCTAGTGATTCTCCTGTTTTCAGCATCTCAAGTGCTGGGATTGCAAGCACACGCCACCACATCGATTCACAATCACCTTCTCAGGGCGCCCCAGGGGCCGCCCCAGCACATGTTGAACCCTGGCTGCTGCGCTCTGCCTAGGCACGTGTGTTAGTCCACTGAGCTGTGAGACCGGCCCAATCTGCTCCAGTTGTGATTGTCTCATTGTCTGCATTTTCAGCAACCTTCTATGTTACATATTTCAGGAATCACCCTCCCCTCCTGACTTGTCACCTAGGTCAGTTGACCTTAGAGGTGCAGAGTGAATAGAGATTCTTACCTCAGAATGCTTCCGAAGGAAAAGCGGCCGTTCTTTGTCCCTTCGGAGTGTGACTCCGGTAGGACTCTGCCCTGGCTGCGCACCGAGCAGCACACACTTGCATGCTTGCTCTGCAGGACCCTCCTTCATTTTCTTCTCAGTGCACTCAAGGTATGAGCCGGGTCTTGCAGAGCTGCCACCCTCTTGCTTGCTGTCCTAAGCCTCAGCTCACGTGCAGCCCCGTCTTCCTTCCTGTGCACCTTACCGCATCCACAGCTGTCCTGCATCCCCCCCCATTCTTCCCACCTATTTCTTTTCAAAAGGACCACAAATCTCAAATAATCACCTCTTTTCATCTGAATTAAGAGATCATGCTTTATGACTGCTTGTGACTACATTTTTACCCCCTTGCTTCTTTTCCCCTGGGTCTTTTTTATCTGCAGTGACTGCTAACATCTCTGTATTGCCATTTGGGTTCTTTCTAGTGTTCCTCACTTCTGTCTCCCCAGGCTTCACCATGCTCTTCTTTGCTGTTTTCGCTCACAGACCACTGTCAGTGACAGCGCTTTCCAGATTCCTCTGTGCTCCTCCATGAGAACTGTTTCCTATGAGTGCAGTTTCCCTACTCTGTTTTTGCAGATTTAAGAGTTTGGCAGAAACTTCATTTCTCCACTGGATATAAATTACCTTACTGTTTGCTAGACCTTGCTGTCACATAGCCACCACCAGCCTTTCAAGGACACACTCAACTTACTGTTCTCTCCTGAATTGGAATTCTCTGTGTGTGTGTGTGTGTAGGGTGGGGGGTTCTGGGGTCTGGGTATTCTCAGGCCACATGGAGTCACTGACAGGGGCAGCCCATCCTTACTGACCACTGATGCCCCACTGTTAGGTGGCAGAGCAGAAATTGTGCAGGGAAGTGGGCTCTTCCTTCTGTCCCAAGACTGAGACAAGGTCGGGATGAAAACTTTGTCTTCTGAGTCTAGATGTCTTGAGGAGCTCACTGGAGCCCTCACACTGCGCAGGACCCAGACCCATGCAGTGGTGCCTAGAGTGCACTACAGAACCTCCCAGGGTAGGATCAGGGCTGGAATCAGCAATGGCCAATGTTAGTTACTCGTGCTGTCCAGACCGCTCTCTAGGCGCAAATGATCCTTTCCCTTTCTTTTTTGTTTTGAGACCAGGTCTCATTATAGTCTTGAATTCAGCATTGAGCCCAGGCTGGCCGCCATCCCTCCTTGATCTTCCCATCTCAGCCTCTCGAGTGTTGGGATTACAGGTGTAATCCCAGCACTCGAGAGGGGCCCACCATATGCCCCTTCCACTGCTGCATTTTCCTGTAGAATAAATTCTATCTCTCCTTGCTCTTTTCACTTTGTGCCCTGTCTTAGCACCATCATGCACTCAGAAAAAAGAGCCAGGAGCCAGGAGGGACTAAAACAGTACTTGCATCTGCACTCAACCAATGCCCTTCCAGGAAATAGATTATTTGGACTTACTTGAAGTTCTTCTTGGGATTTCTCTCCATCCCTTCAGCTCTGGAGCGGGATCAGGGTGCCCATCCCTGTCTCCATCTTGACATTTTTGTAGAGCAGACCTCCTCCTCCTGCTCACCTCTAGCCTGGAATGTGCAGCATTGAGCAGGACTGTGATGTGAAGCCATGAGGTGCGTGGCCAGGTGTTGGCTGGGAGAAGTCTCCATGTGGCACCCAGATACCCACACCTATGGGTGACTTTGGGAGGACACTGCCTCAGGATGAGTGATCTCTAGACACAGAGGAGGCAAATGCTGTGATTTGTGGTTACTATGAATAGAATTGCCCATGCGGGGCTTCTTCTTGGTGTTGTGTGCCTTGATGAAGGTCATGGCAGGTCAGAGTTGTAGCCCCTTTCAAAATCCCTGGAGATCTGGTCTGTGGTTTCTGTGTAGCTCCAGAAATGCTGGCCTGGCTCTGGCCATGAACCTCCTTCACTCGGCACTCTGCTTTGATATCCTGATGCCACGCCTTTGCAGAATGCCCAAGAACTGCTAACTCAGCTACTTTCACTCTAACCCTAGAGATTATTGCCTCTAAAGCCAAGTCATGGGCATATTTTCTCGCCAGGAATTTGGTTTGCTTTCTTAAAAGAATAGTTTTGATGATGTTGACATGTGGCTTTAGTTAACTACAGTGTAGGGGTGAAATGTTTACTCAGGCCTGGCTTACTTAGCTTTCCCACCTACTGGGGAGTACTTGTTACACCATATTCATGAGTCACATTTTGTTGAAAGAAAGAAAGAAAGAAAGAAAGAAAGAAAGAAAGAAAGAAAGAAAGAAAGAAAGAAAGCCAGCCTTCCCTCCATTGGGTGAGGAGATAATGTTCATGGCCATGACAATGGCACTCTGTCTTGACAAAATCATGCTATTTAAAAATATTACTGCAACTGATTTGGGTCTTGGTACTGGGGGTGAACCTATGGCACACGGGCCATAGCAGGCTGTTTGTTACCATTGGAAGCTCTGAAAGGCTCATCGTTACTGCCACAGAGGATGGCAAGAGGGTTTCACTTGTGTCCTTGTGCTTTCTTGGATGGTGGTTCACTCTGTAGAGATGTTGCAGAGAAGCGTGGCAAGATTGTGGGAAAAGGAAGAGTAGAGAGGGGATGGAAGGAGGCAAATGAGGTCCTCAGACATGGCCATTGTTACGGTTTGTGTCTAGTTGTCCCCGCAAAGCCTTATGCCGTTATGGGGTGGGCTTCTAGAGTTTGTGTTTAATGCATGGTCCAGGACTTCAATGATGGGTGTAAGTGCTACACCTGGCCTGGGGTGGATAGCCTGAATCCAACATAAAGGAGACAGATTTGCTCTCTGTAGCCATTGTTCCTTCTCCTTCTGGTCTTGCTATTTTCTACCACCATGAACGGCTGCCCTCTGCACCTGCTCCTCTGCCTTGGAGCCAGCCAAGTGAGGACTGAAATCTCCGCCAGCTGTGAGCAAACAGACCTTTCCTTCCTTAATTTTGGATGTTGGGTATTTTGTCCCAGCAACTAGAGAAAAGTCACTGGGACAGCCATGTCTGTGTAAAACTGAACTAGGAGTTGGCTGTGGAGCTCACGTGGACCTGTAATTTGAAGTCATTTGCTTTCAGGGCTGGTTGACTATGCTTTGAGTTATAGGCGTCCTTGGAAATGGTTCTTTCTGTTCCATCTCTTCCTCTTATTAGAACTGTTTTAATGCATCTGTGTTGATTCCATATTGTAGCCTTTCACTACACTGCACAAACACATTTTATCCTATAAAACCAATGAAATTTTAGCATGGATTTAGTACAAACCTTCCCTCATTCTCATTTTAAGAAGGTCCCCGATGTACCTAGGACCCACCCCGCTGAGATGACAGATGTCTTCCTATTTGGTGAGAGGATTCTGGTCCTTTTATGCCTAAGATCTACACACATCCACGTCAACTATGTGTATGGCACTGCTGTGGCACAGTTAAGCGTGCTTGCCCTGTTTATAGGACAGGGTTTGAGCAGGAATCTATGAAAATGTAATCCACAATCTCTTGAGCTGAACTCACTGTGTCTACTTATGTCTGGCCCTGTCCTAGTCAGGCTGGGTTCAGCAGTGGAGAAGACAAACAGTACTCTGTCCTATGATGCTTGCATTCACCCACAATCCTCAGAGGATTTTACATCAGGGAGAAGTGCTTCCATGTGTGTGTAAGAGAGAAAGATGGCCTAGAATTTAGAAGTTGGGAGCCAGTTTTCTAGCACCTTCCAGACAAAAATTCAGTCTGTGGCTCACTGTGGTGGGGACCAGAGAGGAAGGCCTGAAAGAGCAGGCCTTGGCTTGAATGTCCCAGTAGAGAGCTTCCTGCTCTGTGAAATGGGGATTAATAATCGCTACCTGCATGACTGAATGGTAAGAATTGACTGAGACGGAGCAGCTCAAACCCTGGCCTGAGCATGGGATGGCTGCTGGGGGCCGAGGCTTCTGTGCGACCTGGCTGACTGATCCGCTGCACCAGCAGTGCGAAGGCCCTGCCCTGCCCAGTGGTCTCACAGGCTGGGCTTTCTGCCTTGGATATTAACAGCCCAGCTGGGCTGTCTGTTCCTCTCCCCCTTCCCGAGTGCTCAGACCTGCCCCAGCCTCCCCTGATCCTCAGCAATGCAGACTTGTCTGGGAACTTGGATGCTGGGGCAGCTTGGCATTTCCGGGCCAACTGCTGAGCTGAAACAGGTTCATTGGCAAGGCCAGCGCGAAGGAAGGAAGTCTAGTCACAGGCCCCGTTGTGGCTCACCCTGTTCTGGAAGGAAGGCTGTTTGGAATTTTGTAAAAATGTATTGCTTAGGTATGCTTCGGTGGCCTCAGCTGTGGGCTAGGCTAGTGTTGTGTTGATCTTGGAAGATTAGGAGGCTTTTTTTTTTCCTGGTGGGACCACAGAGTGTGGGTTACAAGGATTTCATGGTGGAGAGAAACACTGTTTTCCACTGAGCCTGCTTGTTTGGGGCTGGGCAGAGCCAGAGCTGGGCTAGTAGCAGCTCAGTGAGAGTGTTTTGGAAGTAAGTGTGATGTCTAAGAAGGGAAGGTCCACTGGAAGGGCAGACAGGGAGCAAGGGGGGACAGAAGAGGAAGGGCAGGCCAATGTGGGGAGCTGCCTCTGCAGATCTGCCAGAGAGATAAGCCCACGCTGTCTCCATCCCCTCTCTACCTTCTCACTGGGGTGTGGCAGGGATTGGAAAGCAAGAGTGTAGTCACCTCTCCACCACGGAGAGTGCGTGAAGGCGATGTGCTTGTCTCTTACCCGTGTTCATGTCCTTACTCAGGAGGGAAGCACAGGTCTATCATCCTATTTGTGTGTAAGCACATTCATGGGGCATCGTTCAGCAGGTGCAGGCAGCTCTTGTGAGCCAACTGGGTCCAGGTAGGGAGACATAACTCACCGATCCTTGACATTGGTTGCAGTGTTCCCAGGCGTGCAGAATGATAAGGCTGTCATTATCCCTACTCACCTCTGCACTTGTCCTTTTGGTTCTGTGGCACTCCGCTGGCTTTTCTGGCTGGGTCATTCCTTCCGACATTTATGACGGTGGCCCTGGTCCTGGCCAGGCTGAGCTCCTTCAGCAAGTCTCTCCAGCTTGTTTTGCATCTCCAGCCATCTCCCTATCCTTATCCCCTTTCCATACCATTTTGCATCCGGGATATCTTCTACCCTGCTATGGTTAGATCTAGAACATCCCTCCAAGTCTATGATGTGCTCAGAGGTGAGGCATATAGCAGGTGGTTGGATCACAGTACCCATTGGCAATTCAGCTGCTGTGAGTTCAGTAGCTGGGAGAGCTGTTAGAGGTGAGCCCGGTAACAGGAGGGCTCTGGGAGCACAACCCAGACAGGGTCTCTCTCCTTCCCTGTTCCCTCTTTGACCTCTCTGCTTCCAAGGATGCTATAGGTGAGCATCGTTCCTCTGCCCAGGCACCTTTTCTATGCCCATCCTGTCAGTCGCCTACGGACTGAATCCTTTGAACACCATGAGGCAAAATTAGCTTCTCCTTTAATGTTTAGGAGTCTGGTATTTTATCCAAGTAGCAGGAAAGGCAAACTTCTTCCCAGGACAGAAGCACAAATGAATAAACTCAGTATACCCAAGTGTGGATACAGAGGAGAAGAAGCCAGCGGGGTGACATGGTCTGCAGGGGTAATGCAGACAGCACTGGTAACAAGGAAACACAAGCCTCTGGTTGTGCATCTGCCTTGAGCTTCTGAACCAGGTACCCAGGGGCTGGGAACAAAGCCGTCATGTGTCTTTGTTGGAGCCCGTTATCCTCTTGTCACTTGTCTTCATGTTTCACCTGGCTCCACTATCAACTCAGAGAGCCTGAGTTATCCTCTTCTCATTCACCCCGCTCCCCTCTGTAGTCCCTGTAGTAGGTGCAGCCGTAGATGCAGCCAGCGTGGACTCCAGAGTCCCGTCTGCTCTGCTGCTCACCAGTGGTCTTCTGGGTCCTGCCTGGCTTTCCCTCCTGTACTTTCTCATGCTAGGTGTCTCCTGCACCTCCACTGCCTGATCAGGGCTGGGGTAGGAAGACTTTTTTTTTTTGTAATTTAGGGAAGAGTCTACAGGGTGTCTGGGGTCTCACTACTAGATCGGACTCAAAGTGATCTGCCTGTTTACAGCCTCTCAAGAGCTGGGATCACAGGTGTGCACCACCATACCCAGTCTCAATTGCTGTCTCAGCCTGCCCTAGGGGTGGGGCCAGCAGGGCAGGTCCCGGGATTAAATCCCCACCCCTGTGCTTTAATCCATTGAGCTATTTGGCTAGCTCCAGGAAGACTTTCCTGAAGCCATAGTTTCCTTAACTCCCACATAGGAGGCCTTCCCCAAGGTCTCGCATATTAAAATCTTCCAGACAGCCCAAAGAAGATAGGGAACCTGGAGTCAGACAGTGTGGCTCTGAGTTTTCAGAAACTCTGGCCCTGTGACCTCCTGGACCTCAGCCTTGTGGGTGGGACCTGGTCTTGAACTATCTTGGCCCTAGATTTTTCCTGGAGCTGCTACAGGCAAGGAGCCCAGCTTAACTCAGCATTTTTTTTCTATCCACAGACTTCCTTGTACAGAAGTTGTATTTTCTCCTACCACCATGACTTTCTTTTATAAAAGATGTATTAAAAGAAACAAAAAGAACTCAAACTTTACACAAACACAAGTGCTACTGCTGGACCACTCAGCCACAATGGTGGGGCAGATTGTGTTTTCATTGTTCTTCTTAGTAGTTTCTACTTTAAGGACCCTTGGGCAGCAGTTGGGAGGCCCCCTTATGTTTTTAAACCTCAAGTGTTTATTTGCTGAGAGCAGAAACTCTTCTTATTCTCCAGTAGAGTGCTCATGCTGGAAGCACAGGGAGATGTGCTTTTATCTTCTCTAGCCTCTTCACCCCAGACACCTCCGATCCCCCTCCCCCCGCCAAGGGTCCACTTTTTGATGTATTTGGATAGGGGAAAGATGGATCAGATTATCTGGGAGCAGGTTTGGGGTTATGGGGACATTGTGTGACACCTCCTTACTGTGGCATAAACCATCAAGCTTGGAAGGGCTCTAAGAATGCTGGGTTTTTTTTTTTTTTTGTAATTTTTAGAGAAGGGTCTACAGGGTGCTCAGGATCTCACTACTAGACCCTAGTTGTAGCGATCCTCCTGTTCACAGCCTCCCAAGAGCTGGGATAACAGGCGTGCACCATAACATCCAGTCTTAATTGCCATCTCAGCACACCCCAGGGGCGGGGCTGGCATGGCGGGCCCAGGGATGGAACCCTTGGCCCCTGTGTCTGTTTGCAGGTGCTTTAATCTACTGAGCTATTTGGCCGGCCCACAATGCTCATGTTTTATTCACAACTCTGGGGAGCTAAGATAAAATATATTTTCCAGATTATTTTTAGAAGCTTATCATAAAATAGTGAGTTTTGTGTTATATGTACTTTACCATAAAGTGGGAGAATAAGAGCTTATGAGCTAAATAGAATCATTCACCTTCTCACTCGGTGTTCACAACTTCCAGTGGGGTCAATAAGTTGTATTTTATAGGTTATCAAATTAAGGTGCAGGGAGATTGGGGAGTTTGCTAAAGGGAATAGAGGACTTGTGGAACTAAACAAAGAAATCAGCTTCTCCTTGCCTGAGAGATTTGTCAGTGAGTGCTGTGGAGCTCTGGGCCAGCCTCTCTGTGTGAGGAGACAGAGGGGAGCAGAGCGATGAGTGCGCAGGAGCAGGTTGCGTAGCTCTTCCTGAGGTTGGACCCTAGCTCTTCTGCCTGCTTGCCAGGCAGTACTGGGGGAGCTACCTCACCCCGCTGAGCCTCAGATGCCTCCTCAGACAGGGGAAACGGAATTGGCACTAGAGGGAAGGGGGAGTGAAATCGTGCCTTTCAGTCATTCGCAAGCACAGTGCCCGGCGCAGTAGGCTTTCTGGATGCCAGTGGCTCCTGTGGCCAGGCAGTGGCATTTCAGACTACAGAGTCTCCAGGTGTCCCCCCAGAGCCTCAAGTATTCCAAAGTGGGGTTTGTGGAAAGTGACTGGATCATGGGTCACTATGCTCATTGGTGGCACCATTCAGTGGAATGTTCTGTGAGGAGGTGACGCCTAGTTGGAGGGGTGACTGGGCTCTGATCTGGAGAGGTGTATCCTGGTCCCTAGCTCCTTCCTCTTTCTCTGCTTCCTGCCTGTTGTGACGGTCCTCTGTGGTACCCTCTGCTAGCCATTTCTGCCTTGGAGCCAGCCAACCATGGACTAAGCCCATCGGAAACTATGAGCCAAATAGACCTCTCCTTTAAACTGCGAGTGTCGGGTATCTTGTCCAGTGACAGGAAAGTGGATAGCACAAGTTAAATTCCTAGTGATAGCAGTGGATCCGTATTGGTCATTGCCTGTCTTGTGAAATCCAGCAGCCAGGACTTGAGAAGCTGATGGCTGGGACAAAGCAGAAGCACAGTCCCCACCATCTCCTTGTTCTCCCAGAGCCCCAAGGGACCAAAGGTGAGGTGCTGTCTGTGTCCCTCAGGAGCTCGGGCCCTCTCTCCCTGATGGTACCAGCAGCCTATGCACATTCCCACGCATGCCTCAATTGCTTTTTATGCCACTGTTGCAAGTGGTTGCTTAAAAAGTCTCTGCCTTTTCATTCCTTTGGGGCAAACTCAGTTGGTTAACTCTAAAGCTTGCCCCAAAGTGACTCGTACCCAGTCTAGCAAAACACCTCCATCTAGTGGCAGTGGAGCTGTCCAAGCGCGTGTGCCCAGCTTCTGTTATGGCTTTGGCTGCTGCTCCTGAAGAAGATAAAGGTGCCTCCCCCAGCTCTCTGTTCTCCTACAACTCAACCAGCAGGAAGGTGGCGTGACAGCCATGGCGGTGCCTCCAGCCCTAGGTGTTGCTTTCTGCTTCTTCCTGCTTCTCTGAAGCCTTCTGTATTTTCTTCCGTTACCAGGAACTTCATAGGGTTTCTGTTTTCAGTTGCTTCTTTCTTTTACCTCCACATTGTTACCTTCCCAGTCCCTGGGTAGAGCCTTTTCTTTACACAGACTTTTGTTTCCACTTTATTAGGGTTGAATGTTGATTTCTTCCTTTTTAGATGTCTCCTTCACATTTGAAACTGCTCTTTTCCCCTTACACTGTGAGATGTTGCCAGACTGCTCTGGAGAGTGAAGGGGCATCTCATCCTGAGTAGAAGCCTTGCAAAGAGCTCCTCATGGGGCTACTTGGGCTGGAGCTTGTGTAGCACAAGGTGAAAATCCAATTCATCTTGAACGACGACTCCAAGAGCTGGTGATGTATGTGACATCTTCTTTTTCAAACTTGTTCCCGAAGCTGTAAAAGCAGTATGACAGCCACTAATAATGCAGGGTCCCTTGTGTCCTAGCCAGACCAATTTTAGCAGGTTCTCCATTTCAGCAGGCATTGCAATCCCTAGAGGGCTGTTCAAGCACAGGTATCTGAGCTCATCCCAAGTTTCTGACTCATTCAATTTGGGTGGAGCCTGGAAGTTTCAGTTCTAACCAGCTATCAAGTGGTGTTGATGTTGCTGGGGCAGGGACCGTGCTCTGGAAACCTGTGCCCCAGCTCGTCTAGTAGGTGCTTGTGACAACCTTGCAAGTAAGGAATTACTATCCCATTTTACAGATGATGAAAGAAAGGCCACAAGCAAGGGCAACTTGCTTGAGGTCATGCATCACATGGAACAAAACCAGGTCTTGAAGCCAAAGCCACTGTGGTGCTGTCAACCTGTCTCCAGGTCTCCTGGGGCTGGTGGGTCAGGACTCTCCTCTGATGACTTGTCACAGAATGGGAGACCTTGACGAGCCCAGTGCCCTTTTCAGGGAAGGGTACTGGAGTCACCCATATTTTACCTCTGGGTGACATGAATTCGTAGACATGTTCTGTGTTCACCCCAAATAGTTTTGTGCTCCTTCCTCTGCTGCTCGTTGAGATTCTCCTTTGAGAGCAGCTCATGAAAGCGTAAAAGGAGTGACATCATTGAGCTGTGATGGCCTTTGTCACCTTTAGTGTCAGGATTGGATCGGATCAGGAACCTCCTACTCTGGGAGCAAAGCAGGCAATCAGGCTGAGAAGACCATAGACAGCATGCAGCCGTCCCCTCAGCCCACCCAGACGTGGCCCATCCCTGAAGCTGTTTTCTGCTGTGCTCCATGCTAGGCAGGAGACTGGGGAGGAGGGGAGGTGCCGAGGTGTTTCTCCCCCTCCTTTGCTATGGCTGGCTCTCAGCAATGGCAGAGCATCCTTCTGGACTTGACTTTGACTCTCGTCCACACCAGTGTTGGTTTTTGCCTTCTTGTTGCCTGTGTAAAATAGTCTCCGGATCCAACTCCCTGTCTTGTGAGGAGATGCAGACTAGTCATGCTTTGCTTCACTGGGTCCTGGCTAATTCAGCCCTTGCCCTTTTCCTGGGTGTCTCCACTCTGCTTTCTAAGCCAACTCCTACCAGTGCATTGTCACACTGTGTTCCCCCTCTGTCTTCTCCAGTAGCCTCCTCGTAACCTTCTCAGGGTGGTGATATCCAATTCTCTGTCAAGTCCTTAGCACCTACTCTGGAACTGGGACTGTCAACATGCTCAGCTGACTTGTGGGAAGTGAGTGATAGCTTGTGGTAAGGGCTGTGCATGCGCCGGAAAACGAGGACAAAATGGTCAACGTCTGCCCATCAGTCTGGGCATGCTAGTGCGCACCTGTAATCCCAGCTCTCTGAGAGGATGAGGCAGAAAGATCAGAAGTTTGAGCCCAGCCTGGGCTACTTGGTGACTTAAGGAGACCCTGTCTCAAAATAAAGAGGGGGACAGGCAAGGAGATAGCTCAGTGGAATAAGTGCTTGCCTGGCAAGTGCAAGGTCCTGAGTTTGATCCCCGGTACTACCAAAAACAAATTAAAATAAATAAAAAAAGCTAGGAGAGTTAGTTCCACACAAAATAATGATAATACCTCTTGAGCTCATAGTTCAAAGTATGGATTTTATAAACATGCATTTCAGGCTGTGTCAGTTATCTACTGCTACATTCTGAGCCATGCCACAACACAGTGGTTACACCAACAATTGATTATTCCTTATCAACTTGTGGGCTACACTTGAGTTGGCCTGAGTAGGTCTTGCCTGGGCCTGCTCACTGCCATGGAGGGGAGCCCTTTGCACCCCTCGGGGGATGACACTCCAAGGGCTCCTCCCCTTTTTGTGTCTGTCCCTGTGTGATCCTCAAAGAGGCCAGCCTGGGCATGTTTGCACACCAGCTGTGTCCAAGGCCTGACAAGGGGAGCTCAAGAAATACACAGAATCGCTTCCAGAGCAAGTGTTCTGGGTCACAGTTGGCCAGGAGCCCAGCCCAGATTCAGAGGATGGGGAAATGGACCTACCTCTCCCCAGGAGGGGCTCTGACTCTACCTGGGCGTGGTTCTCCTTATTTCAAAGTGCCCCACAGTACAGTATTCAACACAGGTGTGCTTGGTTACACCATCCTATGTGGATGTAAAAGGTGACCCAAGCACTCGTTTCACTGGAGGCCCACAAACCACACTGCCTCACATGCCCCTGTTTAGTTCTCAGTCTGACCACCAGAGGGCGGCATTGCCTAGTCCACCTGGAGCAGTTAAGTCATGCACCAAATTCATCTGACGATGTCATCGAAGCTGTGGGAATGTTAAGGTTTTGCCACAGAGACAGCCACACCACTGTGGAAACAGTCACGAAGACACATTGGTGGTAATCAAGCCTCGCTGGCTTGCTTGGTGCTTGGTCTAATCGCACTGCCTTGATTTCTGTACGACCGCGCAGCCAGTTCCCTACCACTGCTTTCTGTGCCCTGTACACTACTACTTTGTCTGAAAGCTTAAAACACGAGCACGAGCCCCGACGGAGGATGCCTGATCTGTAGTTCAGGGCAGTGTGCTGTCAGTGGCCGCTTCCTGGTTTTGCTGATTGGGTGTAGTTAATAGCAGCGCATTCCAAGCCCCCAGCGGAATGCTGAGCCGGGGTGGGGTGCTGAACCTAAGGCGCGTCGGTTCTTCCTGTACATGCATGCTTAAGATAAAGTTTGATTTATAAGTTAGGCATGGTAAGTGATTAAGAAGAACCAATAACAAAATAGAACAATGTACTGGCATAAAATTGGCAGCAGCCCCAGCCTTCTGTTTTGAGGTCGTTATTAGCTAAATGGGAGTTGCTTGAATACAAGCAATGCAGTAGCCCAATAGCTGGCCTGATAATGGAGCCAGGTCCTAGGTGACTGGTTAGTCAGCAGGTGAATCTGCTGACAAAGAATGACTCAGGTTCCAGACAGGACAGAACAGGGTGGCGCAAGATTTCACTATGTTACTAGGATTGGTGCAATTCAAAACTTAAGAATGTCTCACTTTTGGAGTTCCACATTGATCATGTTTGGACCTCAGTTGACCAGAGGTTACTACTAAAGCCATGGAAAGTGAAATTTCGGGAAAGGCAGTACTGTCTATATGATGTTCACCATTGACTCGGGCTGGGGGATAAGGAGATAGCTCCATCTGTACTACTTTTGTGACTTTTGGTAAATTTGTAATGAGTCTGGAATATGAAGTTTAAAAAAAAAAAGACTTCTCAAAAATAGCCTCCATGCCTGTAATCCCAGCACTCGGGAGGCTGAGGCAGGAGGATTGTTGTGAGCTCGAGACCAGCCTGAGCTACAAAGTGAGCTTAAGGCCAGCCTGAACTGCATAGTGAGACCCTGTCTCAAAAATACAAAAAAAAAAAAAAAAAAAAAAAAAAAATAGCCTCCTTCCTAGCTCTGTGATGTTGATATTTGTGTTATCATTTGGGAGAAGTAAGTGGAATATTGATTTCAAAAGGCTGTTTTCTGGTTGTTCTGCCAGACTGCCACAGGCCTCCCATCTGCCTTCTGTGGCCTGGGCTTTGGAGGCCCTGTAGACCCAGAGCCCCTGCTTGATGGGCTGAGCTGCCCCGACCTCCACCCCCCACCCCAGAGGCCTGGTGAGCAGGCCCTGTATGTGTGGTCTCCTTCCTTCAGCCTGGACTCTGGGTTCCCTGGGTGCAGGGCTTCCGGCACAGCTCACTCTGCCTTGGGCACTTTCCTTCTGCCTGTGCGTAGGAAAGTTCACTCCCAAGCATTGGAGGGACTTGGCTAAGGTCAGAAAAGTGAACAGAGTGCAGGATTTGATTTTAATCTAGATTCCTATTGTTCTTGTTTAAAATTAATTTTTTGAATCAGAGATTGGAGATTAAATCCAGGACCTTTGCCTTGAGTCACATCCTGTCTTATCTATCTATCTATTTGTTTATTTCTGAGGCAGGGTCTCATTAAACTGCTCCTCAGTTGCCCACCCTGAGCTGCAGCACCCTGGACTCTCCTGCCTCTGCCTCCCAGGTTGCTTGGATCTCGGGCTTGAGCCACTGCTCCTGACTCCCTTTCTCATTCTTCAACACACCGAAAGAGAAAGCCTTCCCAAGTGAAGTAAAACTTGCTTTGAACTTTATATGTCTAAAGCTGTAATTTCTCATGCTTTTATTTACTGGCTTGTTCCATCAAAATGCACAAAAAAACAGCTTTTTGTGCTCACGCGGCGTGGGAGCGATGAGATTTTCACTTGTGAATAGGTGGACAAAGTGCTGTTAGCTTTTTTCCATCAACGAGGAGACAATAGGTGGCAGTGGGTTTGGCTGCTCTGTGGTAAAAAGGCATTTCCTGGGATTGAATTACTGCAAAAGGACTGCTATGTTTTGCTAACCAAAAGAACATGAGAATTTTTCACTAAAATGCAGGTTGAAGCTGTGAAAAATGTGGATGGCATTCAGGGTATCTTTCTGCATCTGTGGGGTCAGTGAGTCCCTGGGTCACCTCTGCCCCCAGTCCTGCCTTCGGAGCTCAGACCAGGGAGCACCCGAACGCAATTTGGCTTATGTGCCATGTGGATTCCCTGAGTGCTTCTAGAAACAAGGGCTGCTGGGGTCTGGACCAGTCAAAGGGGGTGTTAGGAAAAACAGCCTGGGTTTTTGTTATTGGTCGAGATAGAGCATAGCTCTCTGTTGACTCCTAAAGCCGTACTGGAAACTGGGCTTTCAGCATCACATTTATGAGCTGTGTACTCCTGAGCTAGTTATTTGGATCGTCCTCTCTCTCTCTCTCTCTCTCTCTCTCTCTCTCTCTCTCTCTCTCTCTCTCTCTCTTGCTCTCTCGCTCTCTCTCTCTCAATAAAATGCTTATAACACAAAATTTAACCATCTTGTGGCAGGCTGTCCCGCACCCTGAGGCGCATCTCCCAGGGCTGGGCACCTGCCATGTCTGTCTGCTTTCAGAGCCTTCTCGCCAGCCATTATGTTGGCCGATATCCCTGCTGCTAGGACACATTACCTGGCCCCCACAATATAAAGGAGAAGAGGTTTGATTCAGCCCATGGTTCCAGGAAATTTAGCCCACGGTCGGCTGGCTGACGTGGCAGGGCAGGAGGGCCTGGGGGAGAGAAGCTGCTGCACTCGTGGTAGCCAGGAAGCATTCTGGGCAAGAGCACTGAGGCGGGGCCAGGTGTGGCCCAGAGGCCGAGACTCGGCCTGCCCACGCACAGAGGTGTGCTGAGTCTCCGCCTAGCTGGCTGCGCACCGATCAAGCAGACAGGTGAGCTTCACTCTACGGAATCACTCTACGGGCACGCTTGGTGCAGGTCTCTTGCATTAGGTGAAAGTTTTCAGATCTGTGCTGTTCAGCTTCCTTTTATTGTTTGGTCTTCTTTATTTTTTAAAGAGTATGAAGTAATATTAAAACAAAAATTACAAATGATACAGAATTTCACTAAACAAAATAATGTGAATTGCACAGTATTGTATTGCATAGTGTTGTCTTCAGACTAGTTGTTCATATTACCAGACATATGCATACAACATTGGAAGAAGAAAGAAAAATCATATAAGAAAGTAAGAATAGAGAAAAAGGAAAAATAATTGAAAAAAGAGACAAAACAAATTAAGGGATTAACTGTTCTCCTTTCCATAGGTCAGCAGAAATCCACAGTACAGTTGTTCTTTTTTGGGGTCATGAGGTACCGGGGATTGAACTCAGGACCTTGCGCTTGTCAAGCAGATGTTTAAGCCACTGAACTATGTCCCTGGCCCTCGCTTCCCTTTTATGATATGAAAAATTACTATGGTAAAAGGCAGTGCAACATAGGTTGTCCTCAGGGTGTTTGTGTGCTAGAGAAGAAAGAAGAATCCGTGTTTGATTCTCATAGGAGGCAGTGATGCAGGAGCAAGGGTAGAAGGGCGAGTGGTCCATCTGCACGTGAGCCAGCATTGGAGAGATGGGCATGCAGGGCCAGCGGTGAATGGGGGGAGAACTCAGCGCCCTCAGCTCCTTTCTCAGGAGTCTTAGCTTCCCTTTAAGTAGGAGCCGCTGAAGGTTTTTTATTTATTTATTTGTTTGTTTGTTTGTTTATTTATTTATTTTGCATTTTAGGGAAGGGTCTACAGGGTGTTCAGGGTCTCACTACTAGATCAGACTTGTAGTGACCCGCCTGTCTACAGCTTCCCAAGAGCTGGGGTTACAGGTTTCAATTGCTGTCTCAACACACTCCAGGGGTGGGGCTGACACAGCAGGCCCCGGGGATCAAATCCCCAGCCCTTGTGCCTGTTTGCAGGCACTTTAATCCACTGAGCTATTTGGCTGGCCCTCGCTGAAGGTTTTGAGCAGTGTGTGTGCAGTGCTCCACGGTGCTCTTGGGAAGACAGGCAAACCAGGTGGCTTTGTGGAGCTTGAGTGGGGAGAGGATGTCAGAAAGAGGAGCCATGTTGGGAGGAGGGCTGCACTTTCTGCTTTCTCCCGCACTGGGCTGGATATGACCTGAGACAGGTGGCAAGGGATAAAACAGGACTCGGGGTATCAGTCAGCTTTCCTTCACTGTGGCAAAATACCCGAGATAGACAATTTCCCAGGAGCAGCAATGTATTTGGGCTTATGGTTGCGGAGGGTCTAGTCCAGAGTCTGTTGCTTCCTTCTCTGCTGCTGGGCCTGGGATGAGGCTAAGCATCTCTGCAGTTCCTGGGCCTCCCTTGAGCAGCCCAGCTAGTGGCTTAGCCTGATTCCTCAGCTTGCTCGCCATCCTTCCAGCAAGGATCAGGAACTTTCAGTGTCCAGTTTTAGCACACACTTCTTTCAGGGGGGCTTAGGAACTGGCCACACACACTTTAGCCCTGGCTCTTGCTGGAGTAGGTCCCGGGACTACCAGAGCTGCCCCACTTCTCTGATGAGATGCTGGGGGCCTGGAGCATGGCTTATGGTGGTAAGGTGAGTGAGTGGTGGGCTGAGGCCCAGGCCAAAGCCTCTGACTGCAGAGGAGGATGCTGTCCTGTGCCTGTGGGTCCCAGCTCACACGTGGCACTCATCCCAATTTGACCCCAAACCTGCAGTACTCCTCCCGCTTCCCCTCTTGATGTGTGCTTGGCAAGCCCGGGAAGAGCGTCAGGTGGGGGTGACAGAGCCTCTGAGCCCTCTCCTGTCCACCACTGTATGTTCCTTGGACATAGGAGCCAAGAGCTAGCTGCTTGCCTGTTTCTCCACCTCAGCCCATGCTCTGGTCCTTCCTAAAGGGCATGGAGGGTGTCAGGGGAGACCATGGACATCAGAAGTCCTGGCTGGAGCATAGCTTTTTCTCCCTCACCATGGGCACTTTCTGCTTAGGACTGAAAGGAGTTCCTGGTAGTTTTGCACAACCTCAGGGGGACTGTGTTGGCCACAGTCCTAGAAATTGCCTTCTGCCTGAGAAGCCCGAGGGGTGGAGTGTCACTGCAACTGACCTGTGTCTGCAGCTGCCTCTTGCCTCTGAGATGACTGCTTTCCTCAAAGGAAAGACCCTTTCTGAAAAAGTCAGTAACCCACACAGGAGCTGATTAATCTCTTGATTAATCCTCATCTGCGTGGGCTAAACAGCAAGGGCTGCGGAGGACCGGCCATCTGCAGGGGTCAGTCCAACCCCAAACCCTTAAACCAATTCTCTTTTTAAAAACCAGAATCCTGTTTTCTTCCTGAAGCCCCAGAACATGGCTAAGTGGGCTACTATCTCCATAAGCTTAAGTTCACACACGCATGTACAACCATCTAGCCAAATGTTTCCATGGCATCTGTCGTGTTTCTGGAGTCAAAACATATGCAAGCCCTGCAGGAGTAGAATTAAAAGTGCATTTATTGAGCACATTGTGCAGGGTGGGCGTTGTGCGCTGGTGGGCAGGAGGATGGGTGGGATTTGCAGTTGCATTGAAAGAGCTTGCTGGATGGGAAGGTGTAGTCTGAGAGCATGAGCAAGCCGGTTACACTTGAAGGCCTGCATCAAGCTCACTGGAAAACCCCTTAGAAGCTTTCCCAATCAGGGTCAGAGATAGGACAAGGATAACAAGCTCCACCACATTTTTTTTTTGCCCCAGAGAGAGTCACTATCTTTATTATATTGGACAATAAACAAACTTGCCCTTTGCTTCTAAAGGAGGCTAAATCTCTTCGTTTGAAGAGAGTCTAGGAGTGCATTGTCTCTTAAATTTTTTAGGATGAATCATAATGTAGGTACAACTGAAAGGGCAAGAGTCTAGAGGAACATACAGGAAAGTTTAGTGAATGGGCCTGGAAGCTGTGCACTCCACCTGCTAACCTTTCTCTCCCTGGAACCTGAGGGATGCCTAGCTCCACACACTGCAGAAGAGGACAGGAAACAGCCTACCTGCACACACAGCAAGAAGAGAGAGCAGGATTTTGAGGACATTCAATAGTCCCTGCCATTTCACCAACTTCTGTCATAATTTATCTGCAACTTTTTTCTCTTCCTTTTAAGAAAAAATGAACATGCATAATCCTAAATGCCATGCTGTGGGGCCTTATATTTCATAGCATTGTCGATGTTTAGAATGAAAAAGGCCTTTGGCTTCATTACTCCCCACCAGCTACACTGCACTGCTAACTTTAAGCAGTGAGAAAACTGAAATTCAGAGACGTTCACTGCCAAGGCCATGTGGCTTACCAGTCAGAGCTAGTTAGTTAGCTGGGTGGGAATGTTCTGATAATGAGTCCACTACACTTGGACCATTCTTAAGCCTACGTGCTCACAGGACTATTTTGTATTTTCAGTTATCATTCCCCATTACCTGGAGATTTGTAATTTTGGCTATTGGGATTTCTTAAACCACCTAATGTTGAGACTGTTCATTCATTTATGAAATATGTATTGAGTTCTAGAATGAGAGGTACTAATTAGCTTGCTGGAAAGAGAGTTAAAAGTGGATCAGGTAAAGTCTCTACCCTTACACAGCCACCCCTGAGGTGAGATTATATGGTGTGAGCTCCACCACTTTTAGTGCTGTGCTGAGGGGCCTGGCCAATGCTGTAAGGCAAGAAAAATAAATGAAGCAGGACAGAAAGTAAGAGGCACAGACCTCGCTTGCTATGTGAGGGTGATATGTTGGTGTACTTTCAAAATCCAATGATTTTCCAAAGTATCACATACAATAGTAACTATAATTGCAGGATACAGTGTCCACACACAAAAAGCAACAGTATTTCTGTAGAACTGCTGTAACCTATCCAAAATATTATAGAAAACAAGATGGTGCTCTGTGATGGTCCATTCCATTGTCAACTTGGTTGGCTTGGGCATGCGTAGATTGGGGAGGTCCGCTTCTGGATGTGGCTGGTGGCAGCGAAGGCACATGGCCCTCGGGCTCTGCTGCTCCCTCTGCTTTGGCCAACCTGTGGACTAAGCTGCTGCGCTTGTGAGCCCAAATAAACTCTTTTTTAACTGGCAGATTGTGCTCACAACAGCAGCCAAACTGCAGGCTGCATAGAGTTTAACACAGAAACTCATCAGACATTATCTGGGTATATAAGCCATGGAGAACGGTGTTTCCATGGATTGGAAACTCATTAACATCAAAGTATTGTCTATCAGACAAGTTCAATAAACTCTGATCTTTAGCTTAATTTTTTAAAATTAAAATTTCTCTTGGAATTATGCAAGCCAATTTTAGAATTCACTGGGACAAGGAAGATATGCTAATAAGTCTGATACTTCCAGGAAAAAAGCAACAAAATCAAGAAAACAGATCTAAGAAACACTGAGTTCAGCACGGGGCAGCCAGGCATGGTAAGCCAGGGGGAAGGCCAAGGTCTTCAGGGGGACACGTGGAAACAGCTGAGTGTTGGATCCTACCTCAGGGCGTACACAGTGAGTCTCAGCTAAAAGAAAATATAAAAATAGAACTTTAACATTGCTGGAAGATAAACCCATAAGAGTATCTTTGTGACTTTCAGGAATTAAAAAACAAATTTCTGATAAATGAATGAATGAATAAAGAAAGTTGTGTATACACACAGTGGACTAGTAGCCACAAAAAGAGTGGAGTCCTGTGATTTGCAGTCATGTGGACAAGCGTGAAGGACGCTGTATTATGAGACCAGCCAGGGATAGGAAAACAAGTGCTACACTGATTCCTCAGTTCACCAGCTCAATTCTCTCCATGATTTGGACTGCAAACCAAATTGGAGGAGAGCCAAATGAAATCAGTGGTTAGGCTCAGTGCTGAGGACCTCGTGGGGGAATTTGATTCGGTTCTCATTCACTTTGGTGTGTGAGCAGGATCATGGAAAGATTTTTTTTTCAGTACTGGGGATCAAACTCTGGACCTTGCACTTGCCAGGCAGTGCTTATGCCGCTGAGCTCTCTCCCCAGCCTGGGAAGAACTAAATTGGTGAACTGAGGCACCGCTGTACACATTCCCCCTGCCACGTGGAAGCGAAAGGGGTTGACATCAGAGAACTCGAGAGTGGAGTGGCAGCTACCAGAGGCTGAGAAGAGTGGGGTGAGAGGAGGGGATAGAGATGGATTGGTTAATGGTCAAAAACATAATCAGAACTGTGAATATAGCTTAGTGGCACAAGTGCCTGCCTGGCAAAGGCAAGGTCCTGAGTTCAATTCCCAGTACCAGAGAGAGAGATGCAGAGAGAGAGACACACACACACACAGAAAGACAGAGAGAGAGAGACAGAGAGACAGAGAGACAGGGAGACAGAGAGATAGAGACAGATAATTAGAAATATTAAATTCTAGTGTTTTATAGCACAATGGGGCAGTTATGGTTAACAATATACTGTTATGTATTCCAAAATGACCAGTAGAGAGGATCTTAAATGTTTCTAATACAAAAAAGTAACTGTTTGACATGATGGATAGGCAAACTAGTAACTCTGATCATCATTCACTGCAAATGTGTTGGAATGTCCCCATGTGCCCCAGAATTTATGTGGTGTTGGTTAAAATTTTTCATGGTGCCAGTGAGATAGCTCATCGGTCCAAAGGACCTGCTTAGGCAAGCGCATAGGGGCTGTGATTTGATCCCTGGCACCAAATGTCACACCAGTCCTGCTCCCTGGGGTGGGCTGAGATGGCACACACACAAAAATTCACAATTTCTTAGAGAAGATTTAAAGATTTTAATTCAGAATTGAAAAGACTGATACATTTGGGTGAGTTCAAGTCTCCTTCCTGAGGGATGCCTCACGGATGTTTTTAGCCTGCAAGCATGCACGCAGACGCTGCCTCCCAAAGCGAGGGAGGGGGAGGCGTGGAGCAGGCAGACTGGACATTATAGTAAAAATGGCAAAATGGTAGTGCTGATTAACTCTGGGGAGCAGAACACAAGAGCGTCTCATAGTCACAAATGTTTAGCTTTATTTTATTGATTGGTTGGTTGACTGACATTTCCACTGACCCACATCCTCAGACCGAAGTATCCTGGAACTTAGCTAGTTTCAGTGGTCCATGGTGCTTGAAGGCTTGGGGAGGAGGATCACAAGTCTGAGGCTAGCCAGGGCAGCTCAGCAAGATCGCCACTTGGAACTAGAAAAGAAAAATAGCGAAGTAAATAAAAGGAATCAGAGATGAAGCTCGGAGAGCGAACACTTACCTAGTGTGCCTGAGGTACTAGGTTTGATCCCCAGTACAGCAAAAATCAAATGGCTAAATTAAAAAATAAATAAAACTTCTTTTCAAGGAAACACAAAGCAACTGCCAACCTCAGCAGGTGACATGGAAGCTACCGCCATGTGAGGGGACACTGCCAGGCCCCACTCCTGGCTCTCTGTGTCCTCGGGGCTCTGGCGTCTTCCTCTGGTGTTCCACACAAGGAATCTGACCAGTTGCTCCTCCCTGATGGATCTCGAATTTTCTCTTCCCTGAGTGGGAGAGGTAGAGCTAGCTGCCAGAGGGCCAGAGGAAGGAAGGCATGGGGGAAGGGCACTTTTCCAGGTAAGATGTTTTGCTCAAGAGTGGAAAAATAGTGATTGTGGCATTTGGTCCTATATGCCTGGCCTCTCACAGCACAGGCCCTGCCCCACCTCCCTGAAGCCCTGCAGTGACCTGGCTGTTTCCTTGACAGGTGAATCTGGTGCCTTGTAATTAGTGATAAGCATACCCAGGACCAAGTAGCAGATTCTTAGCCAGCTGGGGCTGCCTTTGCTAACATTGCTGGACCAGCTTAATTGTTTCCATTATCGTTCTGGAGTCATGATGTCGGACCATGAGCCTAGAAACACGCACCGGTGTGGTGCTGAAAGGGAGGAAGGGTGCCACAGGTCTCTATGGAGCTGCCAGTGCGTGGATCAAGGTGGCCCTCCAGGAGCTAGTGTTTGAAAACAGGGGTCTTGGGCTGGCCAAATAGCTCAGTGGACTAAAGCGCCTGCTCAGGCAGATGCAGCCGCTGGGGTTCAATCCCCAGCCTGTTGTGCTTGCCCCGCCCTGGGGTGCCCTGAGACAGCAATTGAGACTGGGGGTGGTGGTGTGTGCCTGTAACCCCAGCTCTTGGGAGGCTGTAAATAGGAAAATCACTACGAGTCCAATCTTTGTAGTGAGACCCTGTACACCCTGTAGACCCTGCACTAAAATGCAAAAATAAATAAATAAAATAAAT
>PVKA01005266.1:0-91868 GCA_004027165.1 Ctenomys sociabilis
CCCCCAGCATGGATCCTTCACCCCTGCCCCTCTGCCCGGCTTCCCTCAGGTGATTGTCTCACGTGCTCCCTGCCCTGGTTTAGCCTGTGTCTCCCAGGGTGCCCTGCCTGTCTCTGTTGAGAGACTTCTGCTGGCAGGATCTGGTGGCGCGTGCCTTTTCCCGCCCTTTTCTGGCGCTCAGCGCGCATGCGTGAAGCGCGGCTGGCCAGGCTGGCCTGTCTCCCCAAACCGGCTGAGTCCGCCCTGAGTCAGCCTTGCGCTCCGAGCCAGGGAGCGCCAGGCTCAGCCCCTGGCTTCCAGCGGCGGCGCTGCTCAGGGCCACGCGGCCGGGCTTGGTGCCCCCTAGTGGCGGCAGGAGCGGCGACCTCGCCTCACCCGGAGCGCTGCAGACTGATGCGGAGCTGCCAAAGGTGAAAGGCATAGGTTCTGTGCAGCCTTAACCGCGGGAAGACGCGGAAGAAGGTGGAAGCGTGCTGGCGGGAATCCCAGCACTGGGGGGGAGGGGAGCAGGAGATTCCAAGTTCTGGTCCAGCCTGGGCGACCTGGTGATTTAGCGAGACCCTACCTGTCTCAACACACACACACACACACACACACACACACACCCCAAAAAAACACACAGAAATGCTGGGGCGAGGGGGAAAATGACAGGCAAAGAAAAAGTGGCTTTGCCCCTGCGAGCCTGTGCCTTCCTCCAGGAAGACCTCTGCTGCAGTGTTGTTGGGAAGACTACTCACGGAGTCACGCTTGCTCTGGAGGGGCCATTCAGGCGACACAGTGACACGCGGGCGCTCGCTAGCACGGTGTTTCCGGCGGTGGGATGAGTGGGCGCAGGGAAGTCGCTTCTGACTCAGGATTCGTGGTACAGATCTGGCTTACACACTTTTGCAGCCTGCTCCTGGAGTAAGAGAGGGGTGGGCTCCCGGGTCCAGGTCTCCTCTAGGCACCAGATGAGGTCAACAAGGTGGTGGGGACAAAGGGTAGTGTTTGCACAAGGCTGCCTTTGAGTGGGTGGTGTCTGGCATCTACATTCACCAGTTGTTTTTGTTTTTGTTCTTGTATTTTAGGGAAGGGTCTATAGGGTGTCCATGGTCTCACTACTAGATCAGACTCGTAGTGATGCACCTGTTTACAGCCTCCCAAGAGCTGGGATTACAGGTGTCTGCCATCATGCCCAGTCTCAATTGCTCTCTCAGGGGACCCTGGAGGCAGGGCTGGCAAGACAGGCCTGGGGATTAAACTCCTGGCCCCTGCACCTGCTTTCACCAGATTTAAAAAAAAAAAAAAAATGTATTTAGTTCAGGGCCTACAGGGTCTCACTATACAGATCAGACTCAGTGTTCCTCCTGTTTTCAGCCTTCTAAACGCTGGGATTACCCATGCGCCACCATGTCTAGCCAGTCTCAGTGTGTCCTGGGGGCAGCAGGGAGGCACAGCATGCCAACCCAGGTCCTTGCATCTGCCTACGCATGCGCTTTAATCCACTGAGCTATGTGGCCATCCTTTAAAGTTCTGTTCTTTTTTTTTTTTAGTGTATTTAGTCCAGGATCTACAGAGTCTCACTGCACAGCTCAGACTCATAGTGATTCTCCTGTTTTTAGCCTCCCAAGTACTGCGATTACAGGTGTGTGCCACCACGCCCAGTCTCAGTCCCACTCTCGGCACACCACAGGGGTGGGCTGGCACAGCATGATCTAACCCCGGTCCCTGCGCCTGCCTAAGCAGGCGCATTACTCTGCTGAGCTATCTGGCCGCCCTCACCACATTTTTTTATCACACCTCATGTGGACACTCAGGAAAGAGGACTTGCCCAGCCAACTGTGATATGCAGGGCAATACATTTTTTTACTTTAATGAAATTGTTAAGACTTAGGAATTCACTGTGCTTTTCAATCACCCCTTATGCAGGCTCAGTTTAGGCCCTGGAGACCCCAAGGTTGCCCCTGCCATCTAAGGTCACATGCTCAGGTTGTGCAGATGAGGGCACAAGGCCTGAGGAGGTGGGGTGCGATTTTGTGTGCCTGGAGCAGTGTTTATTTCAGGATAGTCAGCCACTTGTTGAATGAATAAATGAATGAATGAGTGGAGAAGTGAGAGAAGCAAGGTCCAAAGAGTGTTCAGAAGAAACCGAAGTCTGAGGGAGGTTGCATTTTCATTTTTCAGGTTTTTTTTCTTTTTCTTTTGCAGAACCAGGGATTGAACTCAGGCCCTTGTGCTTGGTAGGCAAGCACTTATTCTCCTGAGCTATCTCTCCTGCCCCACATTTTCATTTTTCAATTCTTTGAGCATTTCTTGAGACTTCCAAGAGCCCTGTGCTGGAAAAGCACTGATGCAGCTGTGAGGGCTGAGGCAGGGGAATCCAGCTGCCAGCTCTGGGGAGAGGGTGTGCAGGTGCTGGAACTGCAGGGGCAGAGGCCGCCCAGCCACCTGCACCCCTAGCGGACATAGTGCTGGCCGAGGCCCTGGGTAGGGACAGGGGTCCTCAGGTCCTGTCCTGGGGGCTGAGCCGAGGGGGCCACCGCAGGTAAGGTTGGGGTGGGAAGAGGAAGGTAGGGACAGGGACTCAGCTGCCAAGGCAGCTGGGCACTGTAGGCAGAAGCATGGGGACATGGGGGCCAGGGGAGGCCAGAAGGGGCGGCAGAGGCCAGCCTAGGGCTTCACAGCTGTGGGTGCAGCTGAGGCCAGAGAGGATGGGGGTTGGGTAGAAGGGATGGGGTCTGCAGAATTGCAAGGTTACCTTGTGTGAAGATTAAATGTGACATTGAGCTGGGTGTGGTGGTGCACCCTTATAATCCCAGCACTGGGGAGGCTGAGGCAGGACGGTTTCATGAGTTTGAGATTATCCTTGAGACCATCCTGGGCTATAATGTGAGCTCAAGGTGAGCCTGAGCTGCATAGCAAGGCCCTGTCTCAAAAAGACCAAAAAAAAAGGAGTAAATGCAAGGTTGAGGTTAGAGGCAGGATCACAATTACAGTGAAACATTGTAGCGTACTCTTCACGTGTTCCTTACACAGCATGCGTCATGTGCAAAGGCTTGGTGTTCCCTGTTCTGAGTCAGTAACCTAGCTTAATCCACTTCCTTCCCAAGCAGCCTCAGAGTGCTGTCCTCCACCCTACTGGGCACAGGAAACGGAGGCACAGCGAGGGAAGAACCTCAAGAGGCAGAGCTAGCTCCAGATTCCAGTGGGGAGACCCAGGAGGGAGGGGACAGTCCCAGCACCAAGCCCTGAAGCGTGAATGAGCTGCATGGTAGCACAGGCCTGTCATCCCAGCACTCAGGAGGCTGAGGCAGGAGAATGCTGCGAGTTTGAGGCCATGCTGGGCTACTTAGTGAGGCCCTGTCTCAAAAAGCCATCCACCAACAGAAAGGATGAATCTAAGCTCAGGAGGGAAGGATGCGATGAGGCGGGGGGAGCTGTACCTCACTTGGAATGGGCACCTATGACAGCCCCAGCACGAGGCACAGAGTCAGGCTCCCAGCTTGCAGTGTGGCACAGGAGCTCACTGGTGCTGTTTTCCTTTCACTTCCTGTACTGGAGATAAACCCAGGGCCTTTCTCTATCTCCAGCCCTATGGTTTGCACTTTGAGAGCGGGTGTCACAGAATCACTAAGTCACCCAGGCAGGGCTCCAACTTGCGATCCTCCTGCATCAGCCTCCCTGGGTGCTGGGAGGACAGGTGTGCACCCCAGCCCTGCCCCACAGCTGTATGTATGACAGCCAACTCCAGTAGTAACCCAAGTGTCCACCCAGGGGCGTCAGACGAACCCTGGGTTGTATGCTGAGTGAGATGTTCCGTGCAGATGAAGGAGAGTGGAGTGGGGTCAGGTCCTTAAGGCAGAGAGCTCCCCACGTGCTGGTCTGTGACCCCAGACTTAGCGGCCAGGGTGAGACCCATTTCCAGATGAGGGAGCGGGCTCTCAGAGAGGCCCTCTGCTCGCCCAGCCTTGCTAGGACAGAGCCCAGGTGGTGGAGGGACTTAGTGAAGCCCTCTCTCAAAATAAAAAGTAAAAGAAGGGCTGGGGTACAGCTCAGTGGGAAGGCCCTGGTTTCAATTCCCAGTAGTGAAATAAAAAAGAAAAGAAAAGCAAGTCGAGGATCCAGGCTTCCGCTAGTGCACAGCAGGCTCTTAGAACAGGTCCTGAAGGCCCAGAGAGTAGGCTGACATTGGCGGGAAGCAGCCTCAGGTCGTGTGCTTCACCGAGCCCCCTGAGACCAGCACCTTGGAAAGAGAGCTTCAGTGACTCGCCTCTGAGAGACTTCTTTCCCTCACTTTTTTCTTCTTTCTTTTGTAGTGCAAGGGGTGGAAAATGTCCTTTCTCTCTTTTTGACATAGGATCTTGCTATCATAGCATTTCAGTTGGTCTTGAGTCTGAGGTGATCTTCCTGCCTCAGCCTCCTGAGTTCTGGCACTACTGGTGTGTGCTGTCCCACCTGGCACTGTGCTCAGTTTTGATTGTTTAGCTGTCATTCAACCTTGTGGATATACTAGAAAGTACTGGATTACGTACTTCCAGGTGGTGAGTAGTACCGGGTGTGAGTGAATAGCTGAGAAAGCTCTTGTTCAAATAAGCTTGCTGGCCAACAAAGCTAGGAGGGTGAAGTCTCTTTCTGTTCTCTCTAAATAAAATTGTAGATATGCACCTAGGTCGAATAAGTTAATACGTTATGTGAAGTTGTTCTATAGGGGTGGCCTAAGTGTATTCAGCCGAAAAATACAAGGAAAGTAGTGTTATAAAACTGTTCCCAGTCGCTCATTAATAAAGTATAATTTTCTTCCCCAGGAAAAAGAAGAAAAAGAATGGGGTCAGGTCAAGAAGAGTTCACATAAAGAATGACTCTGTTGGGGCTGGGGAGATGGCTCAGTAGAATAAGCACTTGCCTGGCAAGTGCAAGGGCCTGAGTTCAATCTCCAGCTCTGAAAAAAAAAAAAAGACTTTGTTGTTTTGTTTGTGAGACAGGGTCTTGCTATTAGTTCAGGCTGGCCTTGGACTCAGTCTGTAGCTCAGGTTGGCCACAAACTCAAGGTGATCTTCCTGCACTGCCACCCCTGGCAGGGCTTCTCTGCTGAGCTGGTGGAGCACCTTCACTGGCCCTTGCTGTTAGGCACGCAGGTACCGCTGCAGTGAGGGAGCCGTTGCAGACATCTCTGCCGACCAGGGCGCTCCCAGACCACGTGGCTCAGCCCTCCTCTTCGTGTCCCTGCAGGTGGCCAGGATGCTTTTGAGTCGTCTAGGACATGGGGCACACCTTTGGGCAGAGGCCCCACCATGGGCACGCCCACCACAGTCAGGCCAGCGCCCACCCCTTCTGGTGGCCCCAGCAGGCGCCCCGGCCACCTCTCTGCGGCTCCCAGGGCTCGTGTGAACACAGGTGAGCAGGCGGCTGTGTCGAGGGCCTGGGGGGTTGTGCCTCGGGTAGACGCTTACCCACCTGTCCAGGACAAGGGGCATCGAGGCTAGGGCACCCCGTGGGTATCTGGTAATGCTGGAGGGCGTTTGGGGATGCGGTGACTGGAAGCAGTGAGTCTGCCGCTGGGCGCCCCGCAGTGGAGGCCGCGGACGCTGGCAGCCCACGGTGTGCGGGTATGTTCACGGCAAGGCCCGAGGGGTACGTGCCCGGGGCAGGGTGCAGAGACCCTCACTGGATCTTGCCAGTTACTCCTGCAAGGAAGCAGATGGTAGGACATCCGCAGAGTAAGCGCAGACAGCCAGGCAAGGCCTCCATGGCCAGGGGTGTGCAGAGCCCTCAGTCATCCCTGCACGCCAGCAGGCCAAGCCCGGAGGATCGCTAGTTCAAGCCCACCCTGGGCAATTTAATGTTTTAGCAACACTCTGTCTCAACACAGAAAATAAAAAAAGGTCTTGGGATGTAGCTCAGTACAAAGGCCCTGAGTTCATTCTGTGGTACCAAAAAAGTGTACCTTGATTTTTGAGGTTGCTGTTCAGTAATCTCGTATCTCGCTGCTTCTGGTATCTCTGCGCCACCCTAAGGCAGACCCCTCTCCTGCACCCCTCCACATCCCCAGCTGGCTGGTTTCTTCCCCCTCCTCTTGTATCCTTGCTACCCTCACCCCCAGCTCCCACGTCCAGCGTGTCCCCGCACCTTCCCCTTCGCGCGGTGGAAGGCACCAGGTGGCGCCCCAGTCCTGGAGGCGGCGGGCGGAGGGACCTTGCAGTGGGGTGAAGTCGGCTGGTGATCCATGATGTCGCAAGCTCTGCGGCCTCCTATTGGCCAGTGGGCGGGGCGGGCTGACCTCGGCGGATCTGTGCCCCTCCTCCTGCAGGTTCCCCGCGCAGGACCGGGCTTGAGGGTCGCCTGCTGCGCCCCACTGCAGCCAGGGCAGCACCTCCCACGCGCCCCCCGGACCCCTCTTCTTCTCCTGGGCCGCAGCTAACCTCCGACTCGGCCTCTACCCGTGCCCGCTCCTTGGCGCCCTCCCCGGACCTGCCCTCCTCGACAGCGCCCGACCTTGCCACCCAAACGACCCCCCTGCCCACTGCGCCCTCGGAACCAACATCTGAGCCATCTGTTTCACCAGAGGGGACCCCGGGATCTGACGCAGCACCAGATTTGGACACAACCGTGGGAACTTCTGGGCCCCCAGAGCCCTCCAGCAGCTCGTACTCTTCTACGACCTCCTACTCCACCACAGCCCTGAACCCCACCACCACGCAGTACCTCGCTACAGCCCCGCTCCCCACCAGCACTGCTAACCCCGCCACCACGCAGTACATCGCTACAACCCCGCTCCCCACCACCACTCCTCACCCTGCCGTTACCCAGGACCTCACTACAGCCCGGCTCCCCAGCACTACACCTCATTCTACCACCGCCACCTCACGCCCCACAGTTCCTCATGGCACTGCCTCCTCGCACCCCACAGGGCCTCCCAACCCCTTCTCCAGCCCTAGCACCACCACAGAGTCTCTTCAAGTCTCCCCAGGGACAGAATTCCTCCCCTCCACCCCAGCACCAAGTACACCCAGCTCGCACCCCCAGGTGACCCTCACAGGAACCCCTCAGGCCCCTGTATCTCAGATGCATAGCTCAGCACCCTCTCAGCTGTTTCAGGCCTCAGAGCCCAGCTCCTCCCTGTCTCCTCTAGCCTCAAGTACAGACCCATTGTCTACGGAGGACTTCAGGCCTCTCAGAAGCCAGAATCCTACCCTAACCCCCCCACAGACCCTGGGTCCGCCCCCAACCTCAGGGCCCACGGTGACCTCTGACCTGCCCCTTTCCCCCATGTCCTATCCCTCAGATCAGCCACCTCTTGAGCACCTCCCCCTAGAGCCAAGTCCTGGTCAGACCCTGGGCCCCCTTGGCTCCTGCACCTCCTCAGGACCCCCTGTGAGGGTCATGGCTTGTGAGCCACCTGCCCTGGTGGAGTTGGTAGCTGCTGTGAAGGACATTGGTGGCCAGCTGCAGAGACTGACCCAGGTTCTGGAACAGGAGCAGTGGGAGCGCCGGGCCCTGGGGCTGGGACTGGCCCAGCTGGTGGAGGCTGCCCGGGGACTCGGGCAGCTGGGCGAGACAGTAAGGAGACTGGCGGAAGTGGCCCAGCCCACCGGCACACCTGGGCCCCTCACCACCACCCCCGAGGAGGAGGAGAGACCTCTGCGGGGAGATGTGTGACCCTCTGCTAGATGTGGGGGTTCAGGCTAGTCTCGGACACACCAAAAAAAAATCACAGTAACTAAAAACAAGGTATAAATGAAATTTCTGAGGAACAGGGTAACCCTGGAGAAATGAAATCATAGGACTTACTTGGGTTGGTGAAAACCGAGCTGGGGATATAGCTCAGCAGTGGCACAGCACCTACCTGGCAAACACAAAGTCCTAAGTTTGGTTCTTGGTACACAAATAAAAATAAGAGCCGGGGAGATAGCTCAGTAGAATAAGCACTTGCCTGGCAAGCTCAAGGTCCTGAGTTCAATCCTTGGTACCACAAAAGAAGAAATAAATAAAAATAAAAAGTGGATTGGTGGGGCCGGGGAGATGGCTCAGTGGAATAAGTGCTTTTCTGGCAAGCTCAAGGGCCTGAGTTCAATCCCCTGTTCTGGGGAAAAAAAAAAAAAAAAATCCTAAAAAGTGAACTGGTGCCAAGATTGATGGAGGTGGAGGTGGAGGTGGAGCTGGAGGTGCAGTGTCCAAGAGGCTGCTGTGCTGGACGTGGTCCTCACAGTGGGCCTGAGTACGGCGATACCTGTGTGGGCAGGCAGCTCTGCTTGCTCATGGTATATGCCAGCCTGGGGGACAGAAGTGCAGAGTGCATGGATGTGTCCCCTCAGCCCCACAGACCAAGAGCTCAGGTGCTCTGTGCCAGCTGTGGGGACGCTTAGCCTGCACGGTGTCGCCTTCCTGTCACCTCCTGCAGAGGGAGGCGCAGTCTGCCGCTTAGCAGAGCAGGCCCAAGGAGCCCTCAAACGATTCTGCCATCACAGCTTAGCAGTAGGGAGGGCTTGGAAGCTGGTGATGACCAGCCCACAGCTGCCCTCCCGGACAGTGCTGGGCGAGGCCTGCTTTCTTGGTGCTCCCAGCATCACAGTGTCCCTGATGCGAGATCGCAGGACTGGTCACTGCCAGGGCCCGTGGGGCCTGTGTGGCAGATCCATGGCCACAGGCCTCCCTCTAAAGGTAACAGCACGCCTGCTTCCACATTGCCTGTGAGGGCAGTTTGGCCCCTTTCCCTTCTCTGAGCATTTCTCCCCTCTGAGGTACACACAGTCACAGCCCCAGTCTCCTGGGAGCACAGAGCCTGCATGAAGTGTGTACACCCACTGCCCAGTGACCCCAGCCTCACCTCTTGCGGCTGCTGATCCAGTCCTCACCACAGCCTTGCGAGGTGGAACTTAAGATGCCTGGCCCTGGGCTCAGAAGGGAAGGTCTCAGGGCCACCCAGCAGGGCCAGACTCCACCTAGGACAATGGGAAAGGACCCTTGTACTGACCCCGTCCTGGGGTCCACGGCGGCCCAGCAGGGGAGCAGGGCAGGGTCCTCTCCAGCTTGTATGGCTCATGGGAGGCTGGTGGGGAGCACGCCCCCTCCCTCCTGGCTCAGCAGCCTCAGGCCGGACCATGGCCCCTCCTGCTCACCACTCCAGGCTGGCTCAGAGGTCACAGAAGGTGATGGTGCTGGTGCCACCTACCAGGTGAAGGCCAGCAGGGTCCAGTTACTTGCTTGAGGGACCGTGCCCTGGGGTCCTGTCGCCAAGGGGCAGGCTGCATGCAGAGAGTCCTCTCCCCCTCAGGTCGTTAAGCCTGGGATTTAAATAACTGCTGACGGTGCTCTGAGAAAACACAGGAGAGCCACCGCCATCCTCCCCTTCCTGCCCTGGGCCTTGGGGCTGCGGCAGCACCTGGCTTGGAGAATCGCTCCTCTCTGCCATCTCCGGGAGGGGTGTGGGCAAAGCCTGGCTCCCACATCACCCCCAAACATACCCAGGAGCCTGGTGTGGGGTTCTGGCTCCTGGCCCCTCTTGAGCCTGAGGGGAGACCTGGTTGTTCTGGGCTGTGGGGCCTCCACCCCCACTGCCTTCTGCCAGCCCTGAGCAAGCCGGTGCTCAATTACCCAGTCACTCTATCCTGTGGGGCCGGGCAGCTAAGCCTGAACATCTGGCCCTGGGGCCTGCAGCCAGGGCGGGTGGCCAGCTGCTCCGCCCGCCAGTCCTGGCCCAGGTCCCTGGGACAGCTGAGCTGTCAGCTTGCTCCCGGCCCAGGACAGTAGCAGCCTCACTTGGCCTTGCACACGCAGCTGCAGGAGAGAAGAGGGTTTCAGCTGCATTCATGGCGCAGACACCCACAGAGCGAAACGGGCAGAACGGGTGGGTCCCTAAGCAGTGGAAGGCTGAAGGGCTGCGGCTGACACTGCAGGGCCTGGCTGGGCAGACCGCTGGTGAGCATGCTCAGCCCGCGGCCCTGAGAGCCCGCCCACAATGCCTGCCCTCAGGAGCATTTCCATCCTGTTTCGTTGAAGTTCTTTTTTACTTTTCTAATCCTGGGGATGGAACCCAGAGCTTTTACCCATCCCAACCTCTTCTATGTTTCTGAAACAGGCTTTCACTAAGTCACTAAGTTGTGCAGGCTGAGCTGGAACTAGGGACTCTTCTGCCTCAGCCTCCCTTCCCCTGGGGGGGTGACAGGCATGCACCCCACACCTGGTTCTCCTGCCCCACACCGTGCCCCACAAGCGGTGTTCGAGGGCCAGCCCCTCACACCCCATCCACGTGTGTTCATTCTGCAGGGGCTGGGGCCAGCACAGCCGGATCACCCTCCACCCCTCCGGCAGCCGGGAGGACACCCACCCTCCTCAGCTTGTGTGCAGCCGCGCTTGATCACACCTCACCTGCGTGCACACGCGGTCTCCATGCTCCACACGTGACACTTGCCAGCACACACTTCTCACACCCCAGTCCTGACCCAGCCCCTCTTCCTGCTGGCCAGGCCAGGGACAGTGTCCTGGGTGTGAATCTGGCTGCCAGGTGACCTCAGACAGGTCCCCTCGTACCACTGCCACCACTGAGCAGGGTGTTAAGGATCTAACCATTAGCATTGCGGGTGCTTACTGAGTGTGGCGCCCGCCCTGGCTTCTGCGGATGCTTGCATCGGCCCAGCCACCCGGGTCCTGCCGGGTCATCATCACCTTCCAGTTAATCCCCAGCTGCTACCACCAATTACCACACTGTACCTCCTCGGCCCCTGCCCTTTGCCACCTGCCGTGCAGCCGCACCCGTGCCAGCAGGACACATCCGTGTCCTGATCACCCAGTTATTTCAGCTTGAGGGTGCGGTGTGCCCTGCACCCCACCAGGAGCCCAACTCCACAGGGTCCCCGGCCCTCCAGGACAGGGGGGTGGGACTCAGCTTCTCAAGCTTGTACCTACAGTTGAAGGGTGCTTGGGGCTGCCCCCCCACAGGCACACAGCTGACACCCCAACCAGGAAACTGCTTGTGGCCACAGCAGGGGTGCTGGGCGGCTGGGCCTGGAGGGCGACACCTGATCCAGTGGGAGTTGCAGCCTCGCTTGGGCCTTTGGCCAAGCAGGGTAAGGAGAGGAAGAGAGAGTGTAAATGCGGCTGCAGCCAGGAGCTGGGGAGGCAGGAGGGCACCTGCCTGACCTTACTCATCGCCTGTATGTTGTCGCACACACACACACACACACACACACACACACACACACATACACAGGCTCAAGTGCTCACAGAACTGTGAAATACAGAAACCATGTTCCCACCTCTGTATGAGACACTCAAACTGTGCGTGTGCGTGTGCGTGTGCGTGTGTGCGTGTGTAGACTTCTTTGACAGCATCTTCTCCCCTGACCCCCCAGGGCTGGAGACTGAACCCAGGCCTTCACCCACACTGAGCCACATCCTCAGCGCTTTTCATTTTGACCTGGGGGCTTGCAAAATCGCTCAGGTGCCCAGGCTGGCTTGAGCTTGCAGTCCTCCTGCCTCAGCCTCCCATGGTGGTGGGAGGACAGGCGTGTGCACCACACCCAGGTCCTTGGCAGCATTGCTGGGGGTGGCGCTCACCCCTACAGCGGTGCCACATACACCTTAGCTCAGTAAAGGAAAGCAGATTCTTGGGAATAAATAGCCCACCCGTTCATGCTCAGAGCTTGCCAGCCACAGAGCAATGCTGGAGCTGCCTCGTGATGCCTGCCAGGCCCCGAGGGTGCAGTGCACTCTGCGCTCACTCAGGAAACTGAGGACCAGGTGGGTTTTATTTGAAAGAAGTGGGGGCAGAAGAGGAGAAGTGTGTCACAGAGGCAGCGCCCAGGAGACACAGCTCAGGGCGGGGAGGGGAACTGCAGAGAGGACAGAAGGCTGGGGGAGAGCAGGGCAGGGTGAGAGGGGCTGGTGGCTGCCAGTCCAGTCTTCCTTGTTGGCTCACTTGTTCAGGGGCACTGCTGTGTTCACCTGGAGCAGGCTGGGACCCCAGCCCTTTGTGAGCTCCGGTGGTAACCTGGGAACCAGGCAGACAGAGGAAGAAAGGGACACAGAGTAGAGGGTGTGCGGGCCCCAGGCCCCAGCCAGTGCAGAATTCAGGGGCAGGAGGACAGGACAGTTGAGGATAGGGACAGCTCCATGTGGGGTGGCAATGGCCTTTTGGGAAGGAGGGGGTCGTGATGAGAGGACACAGTATGTCCCCAGGACCCAGGCCTACACATGGACAGAGACACCTGAGACCTGGAGCCTGCAGGCTCACTGCCCGGCCTCTGCTTCCAGCACTGGGGCCTCCTGGTCCTGCTGTCGCCAGGGCTGCCCCAGGTATCCCCGGATGGCGCCTACAGGGCTCCTCCTTCGCGGGTGAGGGTCCAGCAACCCCCACAGCAGGGCGTCAGCCGCGGGTGCTAGGCCAAACCAAGGCTGCGGCCGGTCCTGGGCCTGACCCGAGGCCCGCCACACCAGGAAGTCCTCGTAAAAGGGGTCGGTGTCCTCCAGTGGCTGGTCCCAGGGGAAGTAGCCAGTGAGGAGGGAGAAGACTAGGACACCCAGGGCCCACGCATCCAACGCCGGCTGGATGGGGAGCCCCTCGGGTAGTGGTGGTGGGGCGCACAGCTCAGGGGCCGTGTAGGGGATGGGCGGTCCAGCCAGGCGCAGCAGGGTCCCGCGGGGCCTCGTGTGGCCGAAGTCGGCCAGCTTGACATGCTGGCAGGCGGGATCACACACAAGCACATTCTCCGGCTTCAGGTCCCGGTACACCAGGCCGTGGGCATGGATGTGCTCTAGGGCCGAGGCCAGCTGCGCTGCGCAGCGCTGGGCTGCAGGTTGTAGGAGCCCCATCTGTGGGGACAGGAGAGCTGGATCACTGCCCACCTGCTGCTGGGGAGACAGACAACACTGGGCCTCACAGCCCCAGAAGCAGACCCAGGAAAATCGAGGAGGCTGCAACCCTCCAAAAAGGTAGGCCCTGGGAGGTCTGGTGTGAGCCTGTAAGGCCCAGTGAGACTGGTGACTCTGTGAGGCCTACTGTGTGACCCTGTGAGGCCTAGTGTGTGACCTATGAGACCTAGTGTGTGTCCTGTGAGGCCTACTGTGAGCCCGTGAGGCCTTCTGAGGCCTAGTTTGAGCCTGAGTCTGGGCGTGGGCCTGTGGGGCCTGGGAGCTCTTTGTGGCCTAGGGTGAACCTCCGAGGCCCGTGAGAGCCTGTGAGCCTAATGACCCCAGAGGTCTATTGCGAGCACAAGGAAGGTGGGCCTGGAAGGCCTTGTGTGACAGGGAGGCCTAGTCTGTCCTTCTGAGGCCCAGTGAGCCGGGAGGGTCCCACAGTGAACCTGTTGGCCCTGCTGTGGCTAAGTGTGGGGCACCAGGGCTGTGACTGTCGCTGGGGTCCGGAGCTAGCTCTGTGTGCTCAATCCTAGCTGCCTAGGTTGGGTGTGGCCTGGGAAGGGCCCTTGGATGTGACCTCCAGGCCAGTGTTTCGGAGTCCTCCTGAGCAGGCTCCAGACCCTGTGCCCAGCCACACAATGCCCACCTTGGGCTGGATGAAGGAGATGAGGTCCCCATGCAGGACAGGCTCTGTCAGGAAGCTGTAGGAGTCAGCCGACTCGATGCCAATGCCATAGGCTGCCACGATGGCTGGGTGGGGGCCCAGCGAGAGGCCCACACAGAATTCATACAGGAAGCTGCGCAGGGACGTGGAGGTCTTTGGGAGCTGCTTCAGTGCCAGGGACGTGCCTGGGGCAACAGGGGTGGGCATGGGGTGCACAAAGGGCTGGTCACTCAGCCCGCTATCTACCTGCCCTACCTACTCCCCATACCGGGGCCCTCCCTGCTTTCTCATGTCTCAGAGTGGAAGGAAGCCAGACAGAGCAGCTCCAGGGCTTGGTGGGGCTCCTCGTGACCCCAAGCTGCATGTAAGGGAATCCGGATGCAAAGGCTCCCGGGAAAGCACCTCTCTATTCCAGGTCTGAGGCACCAGCTGCCACCTGGCCTTAACCACCGTGGGGCTGCAAGGGACCGCGGCCGCCTCCCCAGTGCGCCAGCCGTCCTGTCCACCCTGCAGTGGCAGCACCGCAGCTTTCACACTCACCATGCCTTGGGTTCCAGCCACCGTGACCCACCTGTGCCCTGCCCCTGTGCTCTCTGACAGCCACGTCACAGGCCCACAGCACCTCCGTGGCCTTGAGACAGGGGCTCTGTGGACCCGGGGTGGGGGGGCCTGAGGCTCATGGACAGCACTCTGTGCCCCGTGACCACTCAGGCTGCATCTGCTTTACAAATTAAACTTTACCCCGGTATGAACACACAGGAGAGCAACACGGTTTCAGGCACTCCGGGGACCTGAGGGGTATCACGATACGGACAGAAGCGACAGTTCACAGCCAGGCCTGGTAGTGCATGCCAGTCATTCCAGCACTGGAAGGCTGAGGCAGGAGGATGGCCCCGAGTTGAAGGCCAGCCCCAGTTACACAGTGAGTTCAAGATCAACCTGAAGTACACAGCGATACTGTCTGAAAACAACAAAAGAGCAGCTCTTTCAAGGAGGAATCGTCCCTCGTCTTAGCTGTGTCTTTCATCCCAGTGCTCTGAGAGGCTGAAGCAAGAGGAGCCAGTGTGACCCAGCCTGGTCAGTTACAAGGATTTTAAAGAGACATTCTCAAAAAACTAGAAGAGGGCTGGGGATGTCACTTGGGTTAAATCCTCAGCATTGAGCGGGGGAATAGGACTAATTACTCATCTGTTCAAAGGAGGTGGCTGAGCCTTGGGGCTCAGAGAGGCTAACAGGGCTCCCCAACCTCACAGCTTAGGAGGGGAGTACGTAGGGCAGGATCCTGGTCTGCAGGATGCCTGAGTGTAGTGTCCTGGGCTGCGCCCGCCCCTGCTGCGCCTGGTACCTTTCTCACGGTGAGTGACCAGTACAACGCGGCCAAAGCGGCCCTGGCCCAGGGGCCGAACCTCCCGGTAGAGCTGCTCCATCTCGGCGTGCACCAGCGTCTGCGCACTCAGCGCCATCCTGTCCTCCAGCACCAGCGCTGCAGCCTGGCCCTGCTGCAGCTCCTCAGGCGTGAGGCCGCCAAGGCTGTCCTCAACACTGTCCTCAGAGGCTGCCCCCTCCACCGGCCCAGGCTCGGGCTGCTTGCCTGGCATCTCTGCCAGGAAGGAGACAGAAAGGTGAGCTGCGCCCTGCAGCCTCCGGGCCAGGACCCCGGCTTCGGCTTCGGAGGGAGAAGACCTATTCTTCAGGTTGAACCTCAAGCCTTGAGGTTGGAGCCCCCTGCAGCTAGCCCAGGCTGGACAGGGCAGGGCCCTATGGCCCTCACTGGCCAGCCCCACCTTGCCCCTGGGGCTTGGAGCACCTGTTTGTGCTTAGGAGACAGAAGCTGCTATCCACCCTCAGGCCCAAGTCTGTTTGCTTTGGAAACAAGGTGGGGGTGTCTCAAGTGACACCCTCGGGCCATCAGGAAGGGGACGGAAATGTCTGTGACCTCCCCATTGACCTCACCCTAGAGGGACACTGGTGTCTCCGCTCCCCACAGGGTTTCATAGGATGGGCTCTATCATGACGCAGGTGGACTCAAGGCCCCAAAGGCCCTGTGCTCCTCGAAGACTCCATGCCCAAGCCCTCAGCCCACTCCAGTCCTAGTGGGCCCAGTGTGGCTGCCTCCTCTGGCTAAAGGTGCAGCTGTGCCCCCGGAGACCAGGCCGGAAGCAGGCTGCTGTGCCTGGGTTGCCCACCCTGGGCCTTGCACCTCACCCTCTCTCCAGCTTGGGCTCAGAGTCCTGCTCACCTCCTCGAGGCTCGCCCGTCCTGTCCGCAGCCTGTAGTGCCGGGCGCCAACACTGCCCAGCGCAAGGCCCGCCCTGTCTGGGGGTCGCGAGGCCCCACCCCTTCCCCGCCCTTCATGCCCCACTGGGGCCAGGGCGACACCATGTGTTGAGTCCCAGAACTGGAGATGGCTGTGCCGATACCCAGCCAGGGCTGTGGGGTGTCCAACCTCTGTCCTCCCTGGGCCCTGGCCTGGTGGCAGCAATGCGCAGCTCACCTCTGTCTCTACCCTGATGGAAATGCCAGGCAAGAGCCCAAGCCCAGCCAGCAGAGGGGCAGCTCCATTGCACCTTGACCGCACTTGACGCTTGTGCAGCCTTGGCCCTGGGACTGCTGAGGTGCGAGGATGGAGCCTAGAGCACCCTGGGGTGCAGACCCGCATCTGCTGGGCAAAGATGAGGCCACAGATCCCAGAGCTGTGCAGCAGGATGACCTCACCACGGAGAGCAGGTGCTGGACAACTGCAGGCAGGGCTTGCCCGGCTGGGGCAGCTGCTCCGGCCCTCACTGCGGGGTCTCGGGGGACCTGGAGCCGCTGATGTCCAGCAAGCCGCTAGCTTGGCACCTCATGGACTGGGGGAGCAGCTGCTAGCCGCCCTCCCACAATCTCTCCCCATTTTTCTGGAACAGTCAGGGGTGGTGGCTTCACTCTTACTGAGGTCCTGGGCCATCATGGGCCCATCCAGGGCCCAGGAGGTTGTGTGAGTCAGCGAACCCACACTTATTTATTTATATTTATTTATTGTACCAGGAATCAAACTCAAAACCTCACACTTGCCAGGCAGGTGCTTTGCTGCTGAGCTAAATCCTCAGCTTTCTTTTTCTTTTTTTTTTTTAATGTCTTTTTGAAGCAGACTGTGCAGGTCAGGCTGGCCTTGAACTCCTGCCTCAGCCTCCCAAGTACTGGGATAACAGGCGTGTGCCACCATGCCTAGCCCCTGCATTTACTTATTTGTTCATGTATTTCTGGGGTCCCAAGGACAGAACACAGGACCTTCTCCCTGATCTATACCCCTTTGCATTTTTTACTTTGAGACAGGGTCTAGAACTCGTGATCCTCCTGCCTCAGTCTACCTGATTGCTGGGATGATTAGTGCACACCGGCACGTACCACAAGCTCACTTTTCAGTCAGGAAGGCGTGTGCTGCGGGAGGGCACAGCGTCCAGTGCCTATGTCCATGGGGCGTAGGGACAGGGGACAGGGTGCCCGGCCCTGTGTTGCAGGTGTGTGGCAAGGCACAGGCGTGGCGCCCTCGCCCTGAGGCACAGACAGGAACCAAACTAGAGCTACAGGTGGTGGCTGGGGACAATCACCAGCTCGGAACCGCCCGGGGCTGGGAGTTGAAGAGTCCAGACGTTGTTCGGAAGGCCACACGGACTTCAGCCAAGAGGGGACCCGTTGTGGGCTGAGGCCGGGCCCATGCTGCCTGAGCCACAAGGGAAGACCGTGCAGTCAGTGGAGACGCAGGCGTGCGGCTGGCGACCGGGATCGACAGTGCGAGGGTGTGTGCTTGCGTCCGCGCACGCACTCATGTGCGCGCGCACCTGCGGTCCTGTCCTAGGGTGGGGAATGATTTCCACGCCGTCACCAGAGAGACCAAGGCAGCTCCAGCGGCCCAGTGTGCTGTGGACACAGGGAGCTGACCGAGGTTCTAGAGGAAGAGGTGCCCTGTCCCGAGGGCGCGGTGAGTCCTGGCATGGCCCACAGAGGAGAGCTGCGTGCCCCGGTGGGCAGCGCCGCCCTCAGGAGGACACCCCGGTAGGGGGAGAGCAGGGCCGCCTGGGCCCCGGCTGGGGTGGTGCACAGTGAAGCCAGGCCTTGCATATGGGGAGGCATATGGAGGGGACATCCCTCCGGTCTCCTCAGGGAACAGCTGTCTTTCCTTCCAGGTGGCTGTGGAGCTGGGGGAGGGGCATTTGGCCTGGGCCTCGGCCACCTGTCCCAGTCACCTGGCCAGGGACCGCCACCTGTGCCCACTTTCCCGCCAGCTCAGCCTTCTTCCTCATCCTCATCGGTCTCCTCCTCCAAGCTTGACTCCCCTGTATCCCCCTCCGCCCTATCCTCGAAGGCCTTGCTCCTCAAGTCCCCGGGGCCCTCTCTGTTAGCCTCTAAGCCCCAGTCTTCTCCCAGCACCTCCAGGACGGCGAGCGGGGGGCTCCTGGTTTCGGGTTCCAGGTCCAGGAGCCCCTGCAGCAGGGCCAGTGCTGGGGGTGCGAACTGGTCCCATGGTGCAGGCGGCTGAGGTGGCTGGGGCCTGGTAGTCATCCAGCCAGCAAAGGCCTCGAACTCAGGGTCAGGGGCCAGAGGCACATCCCAGGGGAAGCAGGCGGTGGCGGTGCAGAAGAGCAGCACGCCCAGGCCCCAGGCATCCACGGCTGGCCGCAGGGGCAGCGTGGCGGGGGGCAGCAGCAGGCAGAGCTCGGGTGGCACGGTGGGCAGTGGGCCTGGGGGCGCGCAGGCCGGGCTGCCCTCGGGCCGGGTCAGACCCAGGTCACCCAGGGCCACTCGGCCACAGGCAGGGTCGAAGACCAGCACGTTGTCCGGCTTGAGGTCGGCATGCACCAGCCCCCGGCTGTGCAGGAAGTCCAGGGCCCCGGCCAGCTGGGCTGCCACGCGCTTCACTGTGGGCTCCGGGAGGCCCTGCCGGGGAGGCGAGGTCAAGGCCTGCTGCCCCATCACCTACCTGCTCGTGACCTCCGGGGACTCACCACCACTGCAGCCTCCCGTGGGGCTCCTGCCTTCATCCTTCCTTCCTACTTCCCTCTCCTTTCTTTTTTCCTTTCTCCTTCCTTCCTTCTCTTCTTCCTTCCTTCTTTTCTTCCTCCTTCCTTCCATCCTTCCTCTTTTTCTCCCGTCCTTCCTCCCTTCCTCCATAACCCAAACTCACAGCCAACTTCCTAAGCAATACCCCCAGCCCCTGATCATCAGATGCAAGTGGGTGTGGACACTCGTGGCCTCAAGCCTGGCCTGGGCCCTGTCCAGAGGAGCCCCGCTCCCCGCTGCAGCTCCTCCCGAGGCCATCCTTTCAGAGCTCCCCCTACCGAACACCCCTCCACCCAGGCACAAGCTCCCTTCCCCTAGGCTGGCAGTGGGGGACAAGCTGGGACATGGAGGCCCTCAGAGGCTACAGTGGCCCAGCTGGCACCACCTCGGGTCACGGCTGGCATGGTGTGGGTCCGACTAAGCCTCACCTTCTCCTGGAGCAACCCGCTGAGGTCTCCCCAGGGTGCAAACTCCTGGGCAAAGGCGAAGTGTCGGGGTGTCTGCAGGGGCAGCCCCAGTGTGCGCAGCAGGCCCGGATGTGAGGACACACAGCGGCCCACGCAGAACTCTCTCAAGAAGGTGGCTTTCAGGACTGAGTCTCGTCGCAGGAGCTTGAGGGCCACGGTGGGGCCTGTGTGCAGAAGGGAGTTGCATCGGAACTTCCTGCACAGCCTGCAGCACCTGCTGCCTCCTCAGAGCCGCAGGGTCTGCCTCCGGGAAGGGCGGGCAACCCTGTGCTGTGCTGCCTCCACCTCAGCCCTACACCTCTCTGGGCAGCTGGAGGACCCTCCCCTGAGGCTCAGCGCACTTACCCCCGTGGCGAGGCTGGGCCAGGAGCACTCGTCCGTAGGAGCCGGAGCCCAGCTTCCGGAGCAGGCGGTACTGGACCCTCAGGCTGCACAGCAGGGTCACCTGGGGCGCCGTCAGCTCCACCAAGCGCTGCAGTGTGGTGGCTGTGTCCTCCTGGGGGAACAGTGGGATGGGGTCAGTCTGGGGTCCCCAAGGGCAGCGAAGTAGGTGTTCAGCCCTGCCGGAGACGCCCAGGGTGCTGGACACAGGGGTCATTGTCCCCAGAGAGGAGGATGAGTCACAGTGACTCATAGCCTCGGCCACCTGTCTTTGTGCTCAGCAGCCTTGGGGGGTCTCTGTCCCAGAGGTCTTGCCTGTCCCCTCTATGTGAGGCCATCAGGAGCCCCCAGCCCCAGGGATGGCACTTGGCCCACACTACCCAGAGCCCATACCCTCTACCTGCCGCACTGGCCCGGACCTCTCGCGGCTTCTCTGGGGTGAGCCTCACTGGGTTACTTCTGGCCCCACCCCCAGGTCCCTCATCCACCTCTCACCTCTGGGTCCCCATCCTCAGGGGTCTCAGGGGCCCTGGGTTCCATCCCTGGTGCAGAGGGCCCTTGAGCAGATGCCCCAGTCCGGGACCCCAGGGAGCTACCAGCACCAAGACCGGGGGCCTGGTCCTCACGGGGCCCCTGCCTGTGCCCTCTGGGTGTGTCACCCTCTTCCTGCCCCTGCAGGTTCCTTGCTGTTTTCTCCTGTCTCTGCCTCCCTACTATCCTCTTGGTGCCCTGTCCCTGACTCTGTGTGACTTGGTCTCTGTCTCCTTCTTTGCCTCAACCTGGGGTCCCCCAGGGGGCTCTGTGTGTCCCACACTCTTGCTGTTTGGCCCCGCGGTGTCCACAGGCCCCGGCCCCTGCCTCTCTCCCTGGCTGTCCCACGGGTGCCCTGCTGGCCAGTGGGTCTGTGTCTCCTCTCTTTGTTCTGGCTGCCGCAGCCTTTGTCCCTCCCTTTCTCTGGGCAGAGGTGCGTGTGACAGCTCAGAGACAGAAACACCCTGTGCCCCATGCCTGCCTCACCCCCCTGACCCACAGCCCCCTCCTTCCCCTTCCAAACTTAGATCAGCTTGGCTCTGGGCTCTGGTCCCAGGACAGAGGGGACAAGCGGACTGTGAACCCCCAAGGGCCAGACCTGAGGGCAGGAGAAAGGGGGGAGCCCCCTTCACAGCTTTCATGGCTGAGAGCTGGGCTTCATGCCTTCCTCTTCCTGCAGGGCCTGGGAGCAACCGTGCACAGGAACCAGGGACTCCTAACAAAGCCCTTCTCCTTCCCAAGAACCTGAGCCTGGTCTCCACTCTCAGATCCAGGGTCCTGGCCTGGCCTTTTCCCCATGACCTGGGGGCCTGGCCCGGCCTCTGTCCTCAGACCTGGGATTCCTGGCCCAGCCTTTTGGGCCAGAGAAATAGTTTAGTGGCTGAAGTGCCTGCCTGGCAAGTGTAAGGTCCTGAGTTCCATCCTTGGTAAAAAAAAAAAGTCAACTTACTGACCCAGCCTTCTCTCTTAGACCTGGAGTCCTGGCCCTGCCTCCTCCCTCAACCCGAGGCCCTGGCTGGGCTTCCTCCTCATGACCTGGAGGGTCCTGGCCCACCCCCTCATATAGCTAGGCCCGTGCATGGGTGTGGCCCTGCCCTCCCAGCTCGGGTTTGGGGTCAGGGCTGTCACAGTGCACGGACGAGGAAACTGAGGTTCCGAGCGGGCAGCGGGGTGGCCGCGGCAGGGCAGGGCCCGGCCATGACTCACAGCTTGTTGTCTCGGGTAGAGTTTCCACTACTACTACAGCCTGCTATTAATAAAACCCCGTGGCCACCGCTCAGCTCGGCCCGGGCCCAGGGATCACTGGGATGGGGAAGGAAGCTGCTGCCCGCCCTGGCCGGTGCTGCGATTGCTGAGGGTCCCTTGCCTCTGGCTGTCTTCCTTTGCTGTCCTTGTGGTGAGGAAGAAGGGTGCAGGCTACTTAGGGGGAAACACGCCAAGGTCTCTGGAGGCAGAAACACGGACCGCTCCAGCAAGGCAGCCGCGGAGCCCATGCGCCTTCTCCCTGGGCCCCGGTACTTTCCTCCAGCAGAGCTGGAAGCTGTGCATAGTGGCACCGCCACAGGCCTGGTGTGGGTGCCGAGTGCGCAGCGTCGGCAGGCCTGGCCCCCACACCGAAGGCCAGGCAGTGCGCCAGCCACCGGCAGCAGCGCTGTGCCATCCCTGCCTCTGCTGGCTGCTGTTTCCCGGGAGCCCCCGTCTGCACCCACATGCTCCCCACCCTGTTCTGTTTCCCTTGAATTTTCCCGCAGCCCTATGTCACCTGTCCACACACTGGGGGACAGAAAGTGCCCCTGGAGGGCCATTTACCAGGCACGCTCCCCTGTCTTTATTCTCAAGACTTTGAGCCATCTGCCCACCAATTCCTGGGGTGGACCCTGTGGCCTGGCGTCTCCCCCCACCCCCAGGGCACCAGGCTGTCCCCAGGGCTTGGGCCAGCAGCCTGCACAGACCCAAAGGTCAGGCAGCAGGATGGCCACCTGGGCCTAGGGGCGGGGACACACAGGGCTCCGGAGGCACACTGGTGATCCGGGGAGCTTTGCACCTCCCCATTTAGCAGTGCCACTGTGCGGGGTCACCCAGTGTGACCTCTGCACACATGTGTGGCCCCGGGAGGCGCCATGCCAGACCCTGGGTGCACACACCCCTGGAGGATTCTGCCCCTTCTGTGACCCGTCTTCCCTCTGTCCCCTCCTGGCTGAGCAGGGGCCCAAAGACCAGAGTCCCCCTGCCTCTGGGCCTCAGTCCTACCATAAAAAGGAGGCGAGCCGGGCGTGGTGGCGCATGCCTGTAATCCCAGCGCTCGGGAGGCTGAGGCAGGAGGATTGTGCTGAGTTCGAGACCAGCCTGAGCTACAAAGTGAGTTTAAGGTCAGCCTGAACTGCATAGTGAGACCCTGTCTCAAAAAGACAAAAAAAAAAAAAAAAAAAAAAAAAAAGGAGGGTGGTCACCGCGCCTACCCAGAGCACCTCTGTGGAAGGTGCTCTGGAACTCTTGCAACATGCAGTGTCTCGTGCAGTGTCCAGTCTGAACAAATCATTTCTAATATATAGCTGGTGGCCCATGCCTGTAAGCCTCAGGAGGCTGAGGCAGGAGGGTCTGCTTGAGTTTGAGGCTACCCTGGGCTGCATAGTGAGTTAAGAGACCATTCTGCACTTTCCTCACACTAGTAGGAATACTCCGAGACCATATGTTCATACATACTGCCATATATATTCCATGATGTGTGGCAGTACATGTCTTATGTGTGCTGTATTAATATATACGATGTCTATGTCATACACTATATTTTAGGTACATTTACAAGAACATATATGGAAAGAGGCCATAAAGTTAATGGAGAGCTGAGGACACAGCTCGGCAGCAGGGAGCTTTTGTAGCATGTGTGAGGCTTGAGGTTTGATCCGCAGCACCTCATAAATATTTTGTTTATAGCATTTTTGGCAGTGCAGTAAAGAGATAGGAAAGAGAAAGGAAGCCTTTATTAACTCCAAAGACATGGAGAGGATTGGGGGCAGATGGCAGATAGATGCCCTGGCCTGAGACAAAGGAGGCTGAGGCTTTTCTGGACTTCTGCTAGGGATGGATCTGGAGGGGGATGTTTAGAAACACCCGAGGAGCTGACTGGGGTCTTCCCTGTGGTGGCAGGAAGGGTGAAAGGAAATTGCACTTTGGGTTGCATTGGAGAAGAGAAGGAGCGGTGGTCTCTGGGGAGATAAGCTGTTGTTTTAAGGGCTTCACCCATGTTTGATGGCCACATAATAATACAGCAGTTCACTCTGGCGCCAGAGCCTGTCATGTGTGCACTCCAACCCACCCATCGTCCCTCATCCTCAGACCAAAGAGAGGAAGCAAAGGGGCTGTGCTGCTGGGGTGAGCTGCTCTGTCTGGAGTGAGCTTAGAAAGCATTAAGTGTAAACCCTGTTTCTTCCTGCTGTGGGTGGCGCATGTGTAATCACAGCCCTCTGGGAGGCTGAGGCAGGAGGATCACCGGAGCCCAGCTTATTCAGGTTAGCAGTTCACTCTGTCTCATATAGAAAAGGTCGGGGCACCAGGAATGTAGTTCAGGGGCTCAGCACCTGCCTGGGAAATATAAGGCCCTGACTTGGATTCCCATACCAAAAAAAAAAAAAGAGTGGGTAAGGACGCAGCTCATTGGGCAGCCCTGGGCTCCATCCTGGACTGCAAGTCCTCAGGAACACCCACTTCTGGGAGCTGCCTTGGGAAATAACTGTGCAGTGCTATTGAAGCCCCGGGCAGCGCTCCTAGAAGTCGCCTCCTCCCAGGAGGCATCGGTTGTGTTTTGATTCAGAAACCCTTGCTGTCCTATAGGTGTCAACCCTCACTCCTAGAGGATCGCCTTGCAGGCCTATAAATAGCATCCATGCGTGACCTTCCGGGCTGGCTTTGACCTTCAGCTGCTGGCTGCGGGGTGTTTGTCATCCCCTTCCTGTGAGGGGGTCAGCGTGGCAGGCTCTGCTCCCTCAGTGGCTCGGGTTTCCCCAAGGTGAGCTCTAGAGCCAGCAGGACTCCAGAGGGGACTGGGGGGGAGGGTTAGAAGGTGGAGGACGCAGCTTGCTTCTGTGGTGCTGGGGTGGAAGCAGGACTTGCACGCTGAGCTGTGTGCCTAAAATTTTTATTTATGTTTTTTTTTTTTTTTTTTTTGAGATGGGTTTCACTAAATCACTAAGTTGCCCCGACTGGGCCCCTACTTTGGGAGATTGGTCTGCTTTCTTTCTTGAGAGATGTCTCACTATGCAATTCAGTCTGGCTCAAACTCATTTTGTAGCTCAGGCTGGCCTCAACGCAGCAACGCCCTGCCTCGGCCTCCCGAGGGCTGGGATGGCAGACGTGCACGGCCGCGGCTTGTACAATTGGCTTATTTCTTCATTGCCACAGATTTTTCCAGACCCTGGGCCTCATCCAACAGAGCTGCTGGAGACAGTGGGTTTTTCTAAACTGAGAAAGATGTAAATGTAAAATAAACTCTGGATTTGAAAAATAGAGCTCAAACAGGGGATCAAACCCAGGACTTGCATTTGCCAGGAAGTGGTAATGCCACTAAACCATCACCCCAACCCTGAGGCAGGGTCTTGTTCTGCAGCCCAGGCTGTCCTCAAACTCAAAATCCTCCTGCCTCAGGCTCCTCAGTAGCAGGACAGCAGGCAAGCAGCAGCCTGGCTTATGACAACCTTGTGGACACACAGTCCGTCTTGTTACTTGTGGATTTTAAATTTGGAAATCTGCCTACTCCCTACGTCCATCTGCAGCCCCCAAATCAGGGTCCACGCTGCCATTGAGAACAGTGTGCCATACCCAGGGAGGATGCAGAACTGGCCACGACTGCCATCCCAGCACCTGGGAGGCTGAGGCAGGAGGACTGCAAGTCTAAGCCCAGCCTGGGCAACTTGGTGACCAAGTAAGGGTCTATCTCAAAATAAAATAAAATAAATAAATGAAGCATAGAAGTAACATAGCAGGTGGCCTACCAGGAGCATATGCACTTAGAACCTGTAGATTAAAAGTAAATAGGAGCCGGGCGTGGCGGCGCATGCCTGTAATCCCAGCACTTGGGAGGCTGAGGCAGGAGGATTGTTTTGAGTTCGAGACCAGCCTGAGCTACAAAGTGAGCTTAAGGCCAACCTGAGCTGCATAGTGAGACCCTGTCTCAAAAAGATAAAAAAAAAGTAAATAGGTAGGGGCGGGGGAGATGGCTCAGTGGAATAAGCGCTGCCTTGGCAAGCACCAGGGCCTGAGTTCAATCCCCGGTTCTGCCAAAATAATAATAATAATAATAATAATAATAATAATAATAATAAATAAATAAAAGTAAATAGGTAAAAAAGAACCTTTAATCACGGTGCTGTCATGGCTGTCAGTTGCCAGAGCTTGATCTGCAGACTGTCTGTCTGCCTCCCACGACTCCGGAGCACCTGTAGCCCATGAGGTCTCTGAACTCAGTGGGGGCAGGTATCTTTGGCAGGGGTTTCAGTGTCCTGGAATCAGCATAGACTTTTTAAACATTTTTCTTTTGAGATAGGGTCTCATTGTGTGGGCCAAGCTGGCATCAAACTCCTAGCGATCCTCCTGCCTCAGCCCACAAGGGCCGGGTTGACAGGTGTGTGCTGCCCTCCCTGTAGCTGGCCATTGGGATGTCTGGGGTGTCAGACAGGCCCAGCTCCGGGCAGGGCCACACACCCTGACTGGAGTCTTCAGCAGTCCTGTCCTCTTTCCCCAGGGCTGATCTGCTGTCCTCGGCAACCTTGTAAAGTGCTGCCTTGGTGAGCCCGTGCGTGCCTGCGTGTGTGCCTGCGTGCGTGCCTGTCATCAACATTACTTTCACCCTGCTCTGCTTTACTTCCATAAAGATAAAACATGAGCCTCGTGTGGTGGTACACACTTGTAATCCCAGCACCAAGGAGGCCGAGGCAGGAGATTGGCAGGTTTTTTTTTTTTTTTTTTTTTTTTGTCTTTTTGAGACAGGGTCTCACTATGCAGTTCAGGCTGGCCTTAAGCTCACTTTGTAGCTCAGGCTGGTCTCGAACTCACAACAATCCTCCTGCCTCAGCCTCCCGAGTGCTGGGATTACAGGCATGCGCCACCATGCCCGGCTTTTGAGATTGGCAGGTTTGATGTCAACCTGGGCAATTTAGTACTTAGGAAAACCTTGCCTGGGTGTTTTGAGAAGGGTTGGGGGTGGGGCGATGCCGCCGAGGCGAGGCCCTGGCCTTCCAGAGCTCTCGCACCCGGAGCCTGACGGAGTCTGGAGGTGACAGGCGCAGAGTCCAGCCGGCCCTCCCTGCGCCCTCTGTTGCCCTCTCCCCTCCCATAGCTCGTGGTGCCCTCAGAGTAAAGCCTGGTCCGGGAGGCGCTGGCACCCGGCCGAATCTCCTCCCCTTGGGAAGCACGCACGAGGAGCACACAGCGTGGCCAAGCACCGCCCTAGCCAGGGCTCCAAAAATCCAGCGCGATGCGCAGTGCTCGCGTCCCACAGCCCCTGCTAAGCCTCCGCTCCGGGGAGGCTGTGCCTGCTACCAGCTGTGCTCACGGTTGAGGAAGGGGCCCTGCAGGCCAGGTCTCCTGCTATGTCCGTGCCAGCCCAAGATCCCGGTGCGGCTGGGACTCCGCAGGCTGCCGAGGCTCACCTCCTGGGCCTCTGCCGCTGGCAACGTTTGCCATGGACCTAGTGAGCTGCGAGGCACATCTAGGGAATGTGGCAGGGAAAAGCATTCTGCCACCGGGCACCACGGGAGGCTGAGGAGGGTTCAAGTCTTACCTGGGCATTTTAGGGAGACTCTGTCTCAAAATTTAGTTTTTTTTTAAATCTTTATTTTCAAAATTTAAACTGTTATACATAATAATGTTTCATATGTCTTTTTTGGGAGGGGGCATTGAGAACAGAACTCAGGACCTTGCATTTGTCAGGCAGTGCTGTGCCCCTGAGCTATATTCCTAGCCCTCATGTATAATAGTAATAATAATTATTATTACTTTAATGTATTTGGTTGTTACAGGGTCTCACTACACAGCAGCTCGTACTTGTAGTGATCCTCCTGCTTTCAGCCTCCTCAGTGCTGGGATTACAGGCATGCGCCACTAGGCCCAAACTCTGGCCAGCTCACCCTGCCCTGGGGCTGGGGCTGGTATTGTATGTGGCGTGGGGGAATAAAAACATGCTCCCTGTGGTGGCCTAACCTTGCCTAAGCAGGTGCTTTAGTCCACTGAGCTATCTTGCCGGCCTGTATTATTTGAGACAGGGGCTTGCTATGTAGTTCAGGCTGACCCTGAACTCACTATTTAGTCCAGACTGGCCTCAACTTGTTGGGATCCTCCTGCCTCAGCCTCCCAAGTTCTGCAGTTACAGGCCTGCTTGCCCATGCCTAGTGCCATGTGAGCTTGTGGTACCTGGGTTGGGAGTCCTGCAAGGCTAAAATTTAGGTGTGGGCGTGGCTGTGTACTGCATGGGCCTGAACTGGGCCTGCTAAAGGTGGGGGCTGTGTCCTACGTGGGACTGGGCTGGTCTCTGCTGGGCAGTGCTGTTCCCTTGTGGGGCGTGGCTGTGTCCTGCATGGGGCGTGGCCGTGTCCCTGTAGGCGGGGCCTTGTTCCTGCAGGTCTGGCTTGGACTCAGTTTCAGAGCTGCTTGCCTCTGCTGCACTTGGTACCTTATGCCTTCATGCTCCCTGTGTGGGGTTGCCATAGCTCCAGGAAGAATCCATTGCTTTTAGGGTTTGCCTGATCAGGCGAGGCCCACCAGGTCATCTCCCTGTCGTAAAGTCAGCTGATTAGGAATTTCAGCCACCTACTACGCTGGCCCTCACAGCTTTACCCAGGAAAGCTTCAGATGGGAAAATGGAGTGTCCTCTTAGGTTTCTCTGCTGGCCACAGGGATGGACTGACTGGGGGAGGACGAGTGAAGACTCCTAAGACTCACGGGGCTGGGGCGTTGAAGGGGGAGGGCATCCTGCGAAGAGAGCAGTCCACAGCAGGGGGGCCAACCTGTGCCAGGAGCCTGGAGGCAGGAGATCACAGTGAGCATGCTCCGCTCTGTGCGAACAGCAGCGTGGGCTCGGAGGTGAGACGTTTGGCGCGGCCAGCTGCTCCTCCCTCCCTCTGCCCTGCCTGCGGCCTTGGGCCCCCACCCGGTTCAACCGCCTTGCTCTCCTTTGACCCCGAGTGGGGGCAGAGGCGTCTCTGTCTGGTCAAGAGCAGCAAATACTCCTGGAGGGCAGTCCGCGCCAGGCACCGCTGGGACAAGAGGAGATAAGAGGCCCAGGCTCTGCCAGGCTGGAATCTGGCTGCCACTCCTCTGGGGAGAGTGGGCGCCCTGCATCATGGCCCTCAGGCTCGGTTCTAAGGGCTCAGCACTGGTCTCATTTCACTTAGAAGGGGTCACACACACACATACCTGTGACCCCAGAGGTCTGGGAGGCCGAGGTAGGAGGAACCCAAGCTCAAGCCAGACTGGGCAATTTAGCAACTTGGAGAGACCTTACCTCAAAGTAAAAAGTAAAGGGCTAGGGATAGAGCTCAGTGGCACAAGTGCCTGCCTGGCAAGCGCAAGGTCCTGAGTTTGATTCCTATTTATTTGTTTATTCATTTTAGGGAAGGGTCTACAGGGTAAGTCTTACTACTACAGCGGACTCATAGTGCTCTGCCTGTTTACGGCCTCCCAAGAGCTGGGATTACAGGCATGCGCCACCTCACCCAGTCTCAGAGAGCCCTGTGGGCAGGACCCGCACAGCAGGCCAGGGATGAGCCCCGGGCCCCTGTGCCTGCTTGCAGGTGCTTTAACCTGCTGAGCTATTTGTTGTTGGTTTTTTTGTTTGTTTGTTTCTTGTTTTTTGGCAGAAGCGGTGACTGAACACAGGCCCTTAGCGAAGCACTTATTCTACTGAGTTATCTCCCTGGCCCTTAATCCTGTCTCAAACAAAAAACAAGCTCAGTGGTGGTGCTCAGCGCGCAGGCACTGCTTGACGCCCTGCACTGCATATGCATGCGCATGCGCACACGCGTACACTTGACCGCACAGGTCTCTCAGAGGCCTGAATCCTTTCTCCTTCGAGCCAGGCACACACAGGTAAGTGACCTCAGCGAGGTCAGGGATGGAAAGGGACGGTGTGTTCGGGCAGTCCACACTAGGGAAAAAGGAAGCTTAAATGCAGCCCAGGGCCAGCCAGATAGCTCAGCTGACTAAAGTGCCTGCTTAGGCAGAGCACAGCAGCCAGGGTAAGATCCCTGGTGTGCCGTGCCAGCCCCCCTGGGGGGCGCTGAGACAGTGATTGAGACTGGGCATGGTGGCATGGGCCTGTAATCCCAGCGCTTGGGAGGCTGAAAACCAGAGAATCAGTACGAGTCCGATCTACGTAGTGAAACCCTGTAGGCCCTGTACTAAATACATTCAAAAGAAAAGCACAGTCCAGCAGGTCTCCCTTACAGAACTCCAGGGGGTTTATCCAGGCACCCGTCCCCTAGGACTGTCTGCAGAGCTCAGCTGGGAAAGCAGCAAGGAAACCTGGCCGGGTGGCCAGTGCCGGCATACAGAGCCCTGACAGTGACAGGGCTCAGGAGAAGGGCGTTTTGTGCATGGGTCCCACCTTCAGGACAGCCACCCGGCTGCAGCTGTGGCAGAGCTCATGCTGCGCATGCGCGAGTCCCTGGGTTGGCCCCGGGTCCTGAAGCCCAAACCTGAGAGGTTATTCTAAGCCAAGAGGCCCCCAGGAAGTGGAGCGACAGGGCACCACTGAGGGTGACTGAGCACGTGGGCGTTGGTGCTATGGTTCTGAGATGGGCCACGGTGGGTAATGGGCAGTGGTAACTTTTCAGGGTGAGGGTCTGCAGGCCTGCAATCGGTCATTCAGCTGCTCTGAAAATCTACAAGTTTCCAAAAAAAAAGAAGAGCAGTTTAAAAAAGAAAAGTATGGGCCGGGGGTATAACTCAGAAGCATAACCGCCTATCTGGCAAGCACAAGGACCCAAGTTCTATCCCCAGTACTGTAAAAATAAATAAGAAAAGTAGGTAATACCACCAATGCTGCAGCCTGAGGCAGGAGGATTGCAAGTCAAAGCCCAGCCTGGGCAATTTGGAGACTGAGGGAAAACTTGTCTCAAAATAGGACTGAAGGCACAGCTGTGGTAGAGTACCCCCTGAGTTCAGTCCCCCTGGGGTGCCGGGCGAGAGGGGGGCGTAGCTCAGTGACACAGCACCAGGCCCTGGTTCAATCTCCACCACTGAAGAAGAAGAAAAAAGGAGAAAAGGAAGGAAAACAGGTGGGCTTATGAACTTCCTGTCCCACGACCAGGAGATGACCCACAGGTAGCAGGGAGAATCTGTTAGGAGAGCAGCTTGTGCTGCTGCTCCAGTCAACTGCAAGGCTTCGGTGTGTGCACTGCATCTGATAGCTGGCTGTGATGGGCGTGTCAGAGTGGGTGGCACAAAGAGAGCTGGATTTACAAAGTTGCCTTTACATTTTTTTTTTTTTCTTTAAAGATGGATGTCTGGGAAGTCCCTACTTTTTTGTTCAATTCTACTGTGAGCCTCAAAGTACTCTAAAAATAAAGTTTGCCACGTGTGATCCCAGCACTTGGGAGGCAGAGGCAGGGGGATTGCTTTGAGTTCATGGCCAGCTAGGGCTACAAATTGAGGAGAGAGAGAGAGAGCCAGAAGCTCAGCACATTAAAGGGCCTGCTTAGGCAGGAGCAGTGACTGGGCTTCCATCCTGGCATGCCCTGCCAGCCCCGCCCCCGGGTCGAGCTGAGAGGCAGCTGAGACTGGGTGTGGTGGTGCACGCCTGTAATCCCAGTGCTGGGAGGCTGAAAGCAGGAGAATCACTGCGAGTCCAATCTGTGTAGTGAGACCCTGTATTAAATACAAGAAACAACAACAACAACAACAAAAAAAAAAAAAAAAAAGAGAGAGAGAGAGAGAGAAGAAAGGCTATTTAAAAAGATGTTAAAAAATGAAAATGGATAAATAAGAAAATGAAAATGGACTATTTAAGTTAGTTAAAAAAATGATGGTGAGTGGATTGATAGTGGATAGATGGATGGATGATAGAGATGGTAGATGGGTTCATTATGAAATAAGTGTAGGGGACTGGGAATACAGTTTAGTGGCTTAAGTCCCTGTCTTGCAAGTACAAGGTACTGAATTGGATCCTCTGTACCAAAAGAGAGAGAGCGAAAGAGAGAAAGGAAATATAGCATACAAATTGAAGACTCCAAGGAATTACCATACAGTGATTTCCATTCATCAAGTGTTTTTAAAATTTCACAATTAGCCAGGTATGGTGCCTATACCTACTATTCCAGCACTCAGGAGGCTGAGGCAGGAGGATCACCAGGAATTTGAGACCAGCCTGGGCTATACAGTGAATTCAAAGCCAACCAGCCTGAACTATACAGCAAGACCCTGCCTCAAAAAAAAAGAAGTAATTCATAATAACAAGAAAAAAAAAAGTCAAATCCTTCCCAGGATGGAAAGGCATACAGTTCTCTTCCGCCCCCATTTGGCTTTGCATCACTGCCTGCGCTGCCGCAGCCCAGCCCTGCCCTGCAGAGCCATCTGTGGGACACCATCCACTTTCAGCCAAGCTCTCAGGGCCTTCAGCTCCTCCCCCTGACGCCCAGTGCTGGGGCAGCTGACTGTGGAGCTTCAGGCAGTGTGGCCCCAGCTCAGGTGGCCACCTCTCTGTCTGCAAGGATCCTGTGGGAAATGCTTGCTCGCCTTGGGAAAACATCCTGCTCTTGCTGGAAAAGTAAATCATGATGCACTTCTCTCCCTTGGCCGGGGAGGTGGCTCAGTGGAATAAGCACTTCCCTGGCAAGCACAAGGGCCTGAATTCAATCCCTGGTTCCACGCAAAAAAAAGAAAAAGGAAAAGAAAATAGGGGTGGTAAGCCAGGTGTGGTGGTGCAGGCCTGTAATCCCAGCACTGGGAGGCTGAGGCAGGAGGATTTTTGTGAGTTTGAGACCAGCCTGAGCTACAAAGTGAGCTTAAGGCCAGCTTGAACTGCATAGTGAGACTCTGTCTCAAAAAAGACAAAAAGAAAGAAAATAGGGGTAGTGCCACGCTCACTTTCTCTTGCAGGCAGGAAGAAGGACACTATATTATTTATATATGACAAGGGACAGCCTTTGAAGGGGGAGGCAGATGGCAAAAAAAGATTTAAGAACTGTTGGCAAGTGGATGTTCTTACCCTTCCACTCCATTCCTAGGCCTAAAGAATCTGCCCAGAGCAACGAGAACACCCATGGTAGGCTAAAATGCTTGCTGGGTGTACTGGTGCACATTAATCCCAGTTCTTGGGATGTGGAGGTAGGAGGACTGTTTGGAGTTTGAGACCAGCCTGGGCTACAAAGTGAGCTGAAGGCCAGCCTGAACTATGTAGTGAGACCCTGTCAAAAAAGGGCAAAAAACAAAACAACAAAAAAAAAAAACCCACAAGAAAGAAATGAACAGTGACAGTGTATGAGGCAATGGGGAGTATTTGCAGCGCTCAGTGGAGGATCCACGGCAATGTGTATTTTATTGTGTTCGATTTTGTTTAAATTTTCTTTCTTTCTTTTTGTATTTTAGGGAAAAGTCTACAGGGTGTTCAGGGGCTCACTACTTGACCGGACTCGTAGTCATCTGCCTGGTTACCGCCTCCCAAGAGCTGGATTACAGGGGCGTGCCATCGCGCCCAGTCTCAATTGCTGTTTCAGTGCGCCTCAGGGGTGGGGCCAGCACAGCAACCCCGGGAATTGAACCCCTGACCCCTGTGCCTGCTTGCAGGCATTTTAATCCGCTGAGCTATTTGGCCAGCCCTTTTTAAATTTTTGCTTGAGACAGGATTTCACTATGTAGCCTGGCCTTCACCTGGTGGCGCTCCTCCTGCCTCAGCCCTGAGTGCTGGGATCCTAAGTGTGTGCCAGCATGCCCAGGCTTTTCTTAAACAGCTTTATGAAGGCATCGGTTGCACACGATAGACTTTTCCTACCACAGGTGTTCAGGTCAGCCTGTGATGCCTTCATGGCGCTGTGCAGCGATTCTCGCAGTTGTCCCTCTCAGACCAGCCTGGGCTATGCTGAGCTTTAGGCCAGCCTAAATCACATAGTAAGACCCTGGCTCAGAAAAAGCCAAACAGCCCCCCAAACAGAACCTGCTGGAGCCCGTCTGGGCTGTGGCTTATCAGGCTATCTTGAGGATTAGGGAGCTGGCCTCCGTATCCCTCCACAATGCAGCAAAACGCTGGCAGACACTCAGCCCTGCCTTCAGGTCTTCGATTATATGATGTGACGGCGAGCCCATGGCATGCGTGCCGTGCCAGGCTGCTCCCCCTGGAAGCTTCCAGGGCACAGGGTGGGTATTGTGTACACTGCACCTGGTTTTAGTTTTTTACTTTTTTGAGACAAGGACTCACTGTGTGGCAGGTGTGCCTGCCCCCACGAGAGGCTGTCTGTGTCCAGAACCTGTCTCAGTGTTTCGAAGCGACTTAGAGGAGCTCTGTAGCTCTGTGAGGCCTGTCCTCTCCACAGGACCCAGATTCTATCTGGAAGCAGAGCAGCTGCCATCTCCTCCAAGGGACCTTGCTGTCCCCAGCCCTCCTGAATATGAAGGGAGAGTTCGTAGTCAGGGTGACAGTCAGCTCAGTGTTGCCTCTGAAGCAGGGCTGTAGAATCCCCTCTCTTGATGGGTTTTGTCCATGACACTAAAACTACTCTAAAAATAAAGTGTGCCAGGTGTGGTGGTACGTGCCTATAATCCCAGCATTTGGGAGGCTGAGGCAGGAGGCTCGCCTTGAGCTGCATAGTGGACAGCCTAGGCTGCATAGTAAGTTCATGGCCAGCTATGTCTGTGGTCACATCTGCCTATGGTACTGGGGAGCCACATGGGTTCTGGGAAACCAAGCGGCCTGAGGTAATAGCTCTTGCCATGGGACAGGCCCCTCAGGAGCAGGGTCAAGGAGAATGCTAATTTCTCTGCCAGATTTTGGGTATTGCTTGAGCCCCGAGTTGGGCCAGGCAGTCCCTACACTGTCTCTTCAAGCCCCACCGAGCTCCCGCGTGGTCACAACCAATCCTACCTGTGCCACAGAAGCAAACAAGATGGTTACATGTGGGCTACACTAAGATGACAAAAATGGGGGTGCTGCTCCTCAAGGCCTCAATTTGCCACCCCAGAAAATAGGGGTGGTGGCCGGGGAGATGGCTCAGTGGAATAAGTGATTCCCTGGCAAGCACAAGGACCTGAATCCAATCCCCGGTTCCACAAAAAAAAAATAAAAATAAAAATAAAAAAAGTGGTGCCCATGCTCACTTTCTCTTGCAGGCAGGAGGAAGGACATCATACTATTTACATATGACAAGGGACAGCCTTTGAAGGGGGAGGCAGATGGCAAGAAAAAGATTTAAGAATGGTTGGCAAGTGGATATTCTTACCCTTCCACTCCATTCCTAGGGCCTAAAACAGTGGGTTAAGGAAAAAAAATTAGAGCTGGGTACAGTAATGCATGCTGGGGCTGGGCCACTCAGCTACTTAGCCCCACCGTATAGGCCTGTATGTTCCTATTCTATGTTCAAACAAAACAGTCACACGTGGCTGGAGGATACTATACAAGACAGCAAAGATCTAGAACACTACTGCCACAGTTTGCTCAGACCATTGCAGCTGTAGAATTCTGGCTCCCTGGGAGAGACAGGCTCCCTGGTCTCCAGGATGGACAGGATCTGCGGTGCCTGGAACTGACTGCAGCACTGCGAGTGTCTGGTGACAGCTTGCCTGTGGGGGCCCACGTCCCTTTCTCCTCAGGGTCCCTAAGCTTCCTGCCTGTTTGGACACTTCGGTGTGCGAATCTCCCATCGCCCTCCACAGACAGCCACAGGCAAGTTCACCAGCTCACATTTATTCACTGACAGAAGGGCAGGGACAGACCTTTGCTCACAGGAATGCCCTGGGGGCAGCTCCAAAGAGGTGATGGTGTCCAGCGTGTCACAGAACCAGCCGGCAGGGTGGAGCCACCCGCCCACCTCTCTCTGGCCTAGCGTCCTCCGCCTCCGGTTCCAAGTCCTCCTGCCTGAGCACACGTGGGGATGGCACTGGGATTTGGGGAGGGTAAGGTGTGGGGGCAGCCTGGAGCCTCCGCTCTGAGGGCCAGCGCTGGAGAGTGTTGGCACAGGGGGTCCTTTCCTTCCAATGCAAACCGGGGGCTCCCATGGAGGGCGGAGGGGCCCTGAGGGTCAGGAGGCCAGGCTCCCCAAGCCGCACAGGTGGGCTTTGCTGTCCACCTCATCCTCCTCCATCTTGAAGGCTGAGTGGTCTTGGCTATCAAAGCAGGAGGCGCTGAGGAAGACGGGAGGTGCTGTGGGGGACTGGGGTGGGGTCCCTGGGGAGGGCGGCTCCTCCTTAATGCGCGCAAGGGGCAGCGGGACCCCCTCAGCCTCCTGCTCCTCTGGCGACTGCGTGGCCTGGGCCTGCAGGGCCTGCAGCGCGGCCACTCTCTCCAGCTCCAGCTCAGCGCGGTGGCACCGCTGGTGGCGCAGCAGGCTGTAGGCGCGTGAGAAACGCCGCGGGCACCGAGGACAGAGGTGTGGGGCCGGGCCGCCCGCGTGCACCTGTGCGTGACGTGCCAGGTCAGCCAGGCGCTTAAACTCGCGCTGGCAGCGCACGCACTGGAAGGGGCGCGCGCCCGAGTGGGTGACACCGTGCTGGCGTAGGTGCGCGCGGCGACGGAAGCCCTTGCCACACTCTGGACACCAAAAGCGGGGTTCGCCTGCTGGGGGCCGCGCCGGACCAGCATCACCCCCGTTCTCACCGCCGCCGTCGCCCGCATCCGTGGCGCCCTCACCGCCCTCGGGCCCTCGCCCCGAGTTCCGGGCGCCCGAGGCCCTGTCGTCCTTCTTGGGCAGTGGCACCAGCAGGCTGAGAGGGCCGTGCACTCGGCGGTGCTGACGGAGGTAGGAGGCCAGGCGGAAGGCCAGCCCGCAGTCCGGGCACACGAACGGGCGGTCGGTGGAGTGGACTAGCCGGTGGCGAGACAGCGACCAGGGCCTGGCGAAGGCCTTGAGACAGATGGAGCACTGGTGTCGCTTGGGGCGAGGCGGCGGCCCGCCCTCGCCCTCTTGCTCGCCTTCGGGGCGCAGGCATGGGTGCGCCTTGAGCTCGCCCTTGGTGGCGAAGGCCTCACGGCAGCGCAAGCACAGCAGCGTCCAGTCGGCCTGCAACAGCACCTGCTTCTCCTCCTGCCGCCCGGCCGCCAGCGCCAGCTCAGCGCGCAGCTCGGCTGCACCGGCCTCCACCGCCCCGGGCTCCAGCATGCGAGGCTCCGCGCTGGGAGGCGAGGCCGGCGCGGGCTCGCCCTCGGCCCACGGCTCCCCTTCGGTGCCTGCCGCGCCCCCCGCAGGCTGCTCGGCGCCCTCGCCCTCCTCAGGCGCGCGCTCCGTGGCCAGCTCCACCTCGCCCCCCGCATGCTCTTGTGCCAGGTGGCGGCGCAGCTGCGCGGGCTCGGGAAAGGTGCGCGGGCAGGCGGCGCAGCGCAGCGGGGGCTGTGGCCCGTGGCCCCGCAGGTGGCGCGACAAGTGCGCGGGCCGCCTGAAGGCCTTGGGGCACAGCGGGCACGCGTGCGGTCGGAGCCCCGAGTGGCTCAGCCTGTGCCGCGAGAGGTAGTAGGGGAAGCGGAAGAGGCGGCCGCACGTGGGGCACGGTAGGGGCGCGCGCGGGGCTCCGGCACCCCCGCGACCCCGGCCCCGGCCCCGGCCCCGGCCCCGGCCCCGGCCCCGGCCCCGGCCGCGGTGAGGAGGGCTGCCCTGCGCCGGCGGAGGGGGCTGCGGATCCATCCTGCGGAGAGAGATGCGGGGCCTGGGGGCGGGGCGGGGCGGAAGGGGGCGGGGGCTGGGGCAGGGCAGAGGCGCAGGGGGACGGAGACCAAGGAGGAGAAGGGAAGGTGCGCACCGCGGGGAGGTGGCGACGGGGAGACAGCGCGGGGAAACGGAGACAGCGGAGAGAAGGGAAGGGCAGGGGGCCCAGGGCGATGTAGAGGTCGGAGGGCGGGAGCAGAGACCAGCGAGACACACAGGGGACAGACAGGAGAGGAGACACAGGGAGGCCGAGTCAGACGACTGCTTCTGGTCCTGGAATCCTGGGCTAAAAGTTTGGGGTGCGCCAGGGGAACCAACCCTAGGGGCCTAAGTGGTGGGGGTGGGATTCAGTCTGGACCGCCTGGAAATGGAGAAGGGGCGCCATGAATAGAGGGGGTGGGAGGCGACGGAGTAGGCGAATCCAAATCCACCCTGGACCCAACACCCTTATCTGAGGGAAGAGGCCAGGTCTGCACCCAGTGTCTGATGAAGGAGGCAGGACCTGGACCCTCAGGTCTGACGGGTCCGAGGGAGGAGGGATGGCCGGAGTGGACTCCTGTGGTTGGGACAGAGGCTCCTCCTTAGGTGGAAGACGGCCGGGCAGTGTCTGTCTCAGGCCCGGGGCCGCGGACCGGCGCTGCCGCTGCCTTTGGCTCCCCGAGAGGCGGAGGCCGTGCAGGGCCTGGCGAGGGTGCTGGGCCCAGGTCCCCGTCCCTGCAGCCCGCTGTCCCCAGTGCCGTGCCCGCAGCAGCTGGATCTGCAGAGCGGGGCCTATTCGGGCTGGGTCCCCTTCGGGTCGGGGTCCCCCTTACCTGTGCCTCCTGCTCCTTTCTTCCTCCGGGGCCGGACGCGCTGAGCTGCGGGAGGGAGGGGGCCGCGACGGGGCGGGGAGGAGGCTGGACCGGTGTCACCGCCTAAGCCTTCCCCCCGGAAACGCAGCCTAAGGCCGAGCGGGGCAGAGGAGGGAGCGGCGGGAAGCCGGAAGCGGGGTCCCGGGCGGGCGGGACTGCGCGGTCCAGAAGGGCGGGGCAGAGCCAGAGCCGGCCCAGCCCCCACCCGGGCAAGTGCACCATTCATTCCCGGCCAACAAACCTGCGTTGACCACGTCCTGCCCGTGCCAGGCGCTGTGCAGGGCCAGGCGCCGGTGGGGGTGGAAGGAGAACCAGTGACCTAGCCTCGAGGTGCGTGACAGTCGAGTCAGAACCTGGCCCCGGCCTTCCCGTGTCTGTCTAGACAAGCGACCTTACCTTGTCTGTACCTCGGTTTCCCCTCTAATAAACCCCTGCATTTCTGTGCATTCCATCCAAGTGACTAGTATTTACTGAACACCTACTATGGGCAGCTCTGTCCTTGGTGCTAGAGTCCTGGGATAGAGGCCTCCAGACTGTAAGGGGGGAGGCACACAGACACTGGCCAGGGTGGTGCTGTTGTGCCAGGGTCAGCTACTGACCACGGAAAGTGGTGCCGTGGGGATGCGGGAAACAGGAGGCGCCGAGCTGAGCTCATAGTGGGGTCACTGTTTTGGCAGAAGCTTGCAGGATGTGACCCCTCCCCCAGCCTCAGGACAGGGAGAAGGCGCGCTGTGGGCCACCTGTGCTTGCCCTTGTTCTCTTAAGTCACATCCATGCTCCAAATTGTTGGCACAAGTGTGGCAAGCACGTCCAATCTGCCCAGTTCCTCCCAGTGGGTGGGAACAGTGGAGGGGGGGGGAAGCTGTCCTAGGGGCCAGGAATTCCAGGAATTTCTCCTCAGGGAGATCAGAAGCACGCTGGTTTAGTGTGCACCAGGTCTATGTTGCCTGCGTTGTGCTGTGTTGAGAACCACTGAGAACAACCTTGGTCCCTATAAAGGCGAGATCTGAATGCTAAGTCATGAGGGAATCTGCCCAGCAGAGGACTCCTGTGCATGAGAATGAAGATCACTGTGGAAAACATGAGAAGTCCTCCAGCAAGAAGGAGAAAGGGGACAGCCTGTGCCACCCTGTCCTCCCTCATCAGCGGGCAGTACCAAGGAACTGCAGGACAAGACCCTGGCAGACAGTCTGATCACCAGGACCGATCCTCACTGCCCTTTGTCCATTTCACACTGGGCTTGCACCTGGTGTCTTTGTGCTCAGCTCCAGCCTCAGCCCTGCTTTACTTTTTAATTTGAGACAGGGCCTCACTAAGCCTCTAAATTGCTCAGGCTGAGCTTGAACCCTCAGTTCTCCTGCCTCAGCTTGCCAAAGTTGAGGGGATGATAGGCTTGCCCCATCACACCTGGCTAAGAGTTTTTACCTCACAGAAATGACATTGTATCAGCAGCGTGTCTTTTAAAAGCCTGGCCAGCCAGGAAGATGGCTCAGTGGAATAAGCGCTACCCTGGCAAGTACAAGGGCCTGAGTTCAATTCCCGGTTCTGCAAAACAAAAAAACGAAAAGCCTGGCCAGTATACTATATTGTAAAGGATTTGTACATAGAGTAAAGATCTGAAAACATGCATGGAAAATATAGGCACAGATTTGGGGTGTGGGCTCCTTTTGTGAAGGGAGAGGCAGCTGGCAGTTGGATCTTGGAGGGGCTGTCTGGCAGTAGGGTGTAGCTCTTACAGGTCAAAGGTGGTTGTATGTATGTGGGTTTTTTTTTTAATGAATTTAGGACAGGGGGTACAGTGTCTTATGTAGATCAGCCTCCTGGTGATTCTGTTTTCAGCCTCCCAAGCCCAGGAATTAGAGGTGTGTGCCAATATGCCCAGTCTCAATCACCATCTCAGTGTGCCTTGGGAGCAGGGCTGGCATAGCATGCCAGGGATTGAACCCCCAGTGCTGTGCTCTTCTAAACCAGGCACTTTAGTCCCTGAGCTATTTGGCTGGCCCTCTATTGTGTTTTAACTACTTAAAATTGGTAAAATATGTGTAACATAAAATTTATTTATTTTGTCTTTTTTAAATGTATTTGGAACAGGGTGTACATAGCTCTGCCCTGTCGTGACCCTCCTGTTTTCAGCCTCCATAGCACTGGAATTACATGCCTGGACCCCCACATGTCTCGGTGGCCAACTCAGCATGCCCTGGGGCAGGGCCCGTGTGGCACGTGGTGCTGGGTATCCAACACCAGTGCCTGCTCTTGCTTAGGCAGGCACATCGTCCGCTGAGCTATCTCGCTAGCCCTATTTGTCTTTTTGAGACAGGTTCTCTCTATGCAGTTCAGGGTGGCTCTGAGCTCACATTGAAGCCCAGGCTGATCTCCAGCTCACAATGATCCTCCTGCATCAGCTCCCTGAATGCTGGGATTTCAGGCATGTGCCACCATGTCTGGCTAAAATTTACAATTTTAAGCACTTAGTGTAAAGTTTCATGTATCTAGTATGCTTGTGATGCTTTGCAGCCATGCCCACTCTCTAATTCTAGAACTTTCCCATCCATCCATCCATCACCCTGTACCCATTAATTAGTTTACCTATCCCACAGCCCCCGCAACCAAGAATCTGCTTTATGCTTCTGTGTGTTTGTATGTTTGTGAGCATTTCAGGTAAATGACCTCATATGACCTGTGGTGTGTGTGTGTGTGTGTGTGTGTGTGTGTGTGACTAGCTTCTCTCATTTAACATAAAGTTTCTTTTTTTGTCCTAATGTAATCGACAGAGTCCCACTGCATAGATTGGATTTGTAGTGATTCTCCTATTTTCAGCCTCCCCGGTGCTGGGGTTACAAGCATGTGCCACACACCCAGTCTCAATCCTGTCTCAGTGTACCAGGGTGGAGGTAGCACACGCAGGGGACTGAACCCCAGCTGCTATGCTCTGCCTAAGCAGGCAATTTAGTCCCCTGAACTATCTGGCAAACCCTTAACATAAAGTTTTTATTTACTGCTTCTCTTTTTTCCTTCTTTTAGACAGTCTCACTATGTAGATTAGGCTGGCTTTGAACTCACTATGCAGCCCAAGTTGGCCTTGAACACAGAGATCCCACTGCCTCAGCCTCCCTGGTGCTGGTAGATACAGGTGTGCACACCATGCCTGGCTTGGCATGTTCTTAAGGTCCATCCCATATTGTAGCTTTTGTCAGCACCTTTCTATGTCTGAATGTATTTTTTTTAAAGCATCGGTGATTGAATTCAAGTTCTTGTGCTTGCTAGGCAAGCACGTATTCTACTGAGGTATCTCCCTGGCTGGCTCAGTGGCTGAATGTATTTTGTTCTGCAGTAGAGCACATTTGGCCTATGTGGGAGCAGGCATTTGGGTTGTTTCTTTCAGCTGTTGTGAATTGTGTGGTTATTCAAGTAAACATTCTTTGCTCACACCATTATCTTGAGTTGTTTTGGGTCTGTACCTGGAGTGTGTTCATTGTTGAATCATTTCATTTGGGAGGCTTCAAACTTTTCTCTAAAGAAATGAATTCAGAAATAAAGAGGGCTGGGGAGATGGCTCAGTAGAATGAGCACTTCCCTGGCAAGTGCAAGGGTCTGAGTTCAATCCCCGGTTCAGCAAAAAAAAAAACAAAAACAAAAACAAAAACAAAAAAAAACCCAGAAACAAGCAAGAAGCAGGCGATTGAAGAGAAGCCAAGCAGCTAGGGCATCAAGATTGTGGGCATTAGGGCCTTCGATTGGAGCCCGGGCTGCAGGGTGACCAGGAGGGGAGGCGCCTGGCCTGTTGGGGTACACTGAGAAGCCACTTAAGAACACACAATCCGATTAGCATTTTAGAGACATTCCTGTGGCCAGGCCATCTGGGAGACCTGGTGGACTGGACTAGAAGAGGGCAATGGCCACACCCCCACAGTGGCGCTGCCAGCCAGGGGATCCCTCCACTGGCCACGCCCCTAGGTTTGTGTGAATCCCGCCTGGGGCTGAGTGTAGTTTGCTGCTCAATAAAAAGGCATACAGAGTGTGGATGCGTGTGGGGGGGGGCTTGCTCTACACTGAGATGGGGTCACCCTGGGAAGGTGCAGACTGAGGTGGGGGGCCGCGGGCAAGGGAGGTCCAAAGGTTTTCCCTGTCTCAAGTCTGCAGCTGTGCAGACAGGCGTGGCTCATGACTTGCCCACAGCAAAGCTCTTGCTCACATTGCCTCTGTGAATGCGACAGGCAGAGGCCACTGAGAGGACAAAGGCCCTCAGCCTGATTCTGTCACTCAAAGGACCTGTGTGTTATTCCTTCTCCTGCTCCTCCCCCAACAAGCATATCCTCTTCAAAGACCGGGATGTTTTGGTCATGATGTCCCCAAGAATACACTCTACAAGAGCATAAGTTGGGGATCCTTGGAGGGCATAGGACCTGAAGCTGTTTCACATTGCAAGCTTGATTTAGTGCACACACTGTCATCTCAGCACTTGGGAGGCTGAGGCAGGAGAATAACCATGAGTTCAAGGCCAGCTTGAAGTATATAGTGAAAACCTGTCTTTAAAAAACAAAATTGAAGGGCCAGGGAGATGACTCAGTGGAATAAGCACTTCCCTGGCATGCGCAAGGGCCTGAGTTCAACCCCTGGTTCCACAAAAAAAAAAAAAAGTCTGAGCTGCATAGCAAGACCCTGTACCAAATAAATTTAAAGCCGGGCGTGGTGGCGCATGCCTGTAATCCCAGCACTAGGGAGGCTGAGACAGGAGGATTGTTGTGAGTTCGAGACCAGCCTGAGCTACAAAGTGAGCTTGAGGCCAGCCTCAACTGCATAGTGAGACCCTGTCTCAAAAAGACAAAAAAAAAAAAAAAAAAAAAAAACAACAACAAAAAAACAAAATTGAAACAAGTAAACCAAAAACATGTATTGTGCTATCTTCTGAGGCAGCCAAGGAGTTAAAAGCTGCTTTTGCTTCAGAGCACAGTAAGTTTGCATGTGCCCAAAGAGGGCCATGCAAGCAGCACAGCTCAGTGTCACTGCTGGAAGACCTGGACTGCCTCACACAGCAGCAGCTGCCTGAGCCCCGCTGCCCTGCAGGACCAGCAGGCTTCTGAGCCTGAGGCCGGTCAGCACCAGAGCCATGGAACCCCTTCACATGATGCTTCTGGGTCTGCCCTCCTCTGTGGGACCCCACTTCTGGGCTGCAGCCCCCTCCCTGCCCACTAACTGCCCAGCTCTAGCTCTACCCCAGAGCTAGCCTGGCCTCGGCTTTCAAAGGCATCTTCAGGGAGATGCATCCTAAAGTTCTCTTCGGTGGCAAAAGTCAAGAATCTACAGTGGCCCACAGTGGCCCAAGAATGCACAGTGGCTGTCTCTTCAGAGGGAACTCCTGGTCCCTGTCAGGGCCACCATAGACAAGTCCCAGGTCTAGCCCTGCGTCCTAGGAGGGTGAAATGTACAGGGGCAGAGGCCCTGTGGAGGACATGGAGGGGAGCCTCAGCCCCAGCCCAGCCACTGCTATGGCCATCCTGGCACTTTTCTAGGCAGGAGCTCCTGACTGAGGGTCACCCAGAAGCCTCAGGGTGGGTGGGCCTTGGGCCTGGGGGCTGTGTCTGTATCTAGGGGGCAGAGTCTGTACCTAAGGGGTGGCCCGTTCCTCAAAGTAATCACTCTGCTCCCTGAAGTTTTTTGCTTGGCTCCTGGCCAGTCTTGCTGAAGTGGAGAAGGTATCTCTAAGGTTTGTCCCCTATCCCCCCAGTGAGGCTCTGTTCCCAGGAAGTGCAGCCTGTTCAAGCTGGAAACTGTGGGTGCCTGCCAGTCTTCCTACATGACACACTCTTTCCTGTATTTGCTTCTGGATATTTCTCCTTTCTTATTATTTGGTATTAAGGCTTGAATCCAGTTCAGTGCCTTTGCGTTAAACTATGTTGCTGACCCTTTTCATTTTGAACCAGGGTCTTGCTAATGCGCTAAATTTCCCAGGCCAGGCTTGAGCTTGGGATCCTCCTGCCTCAGTTTCCTAGAGTGCTGGATTTATAGTCCTGCACTGCCACACCCAGCTCCTTCCTTAAATTTTTTTCTTGTGAAATGTGAGGTTCAGAAAGTGCACAATTGGGGCTGGGGAGATGGCTCAGCAGAATAAGCACTTGCCTGGCAAGGGCAAGGGACTGAATTCAATCCCTGGTTCTGAAAAAAAAAAAAAAGTACACATTGCAAACAAATTGAACAAATCATTACAAATTAAGAAATAGAATGTCAAGCCGGGCATGGTGGCGCATGCCTGTAATCCCAGCACTTGGGAGGCTGAGGCAGGAGGATTGTTGTGAGTTCGAGACCAGCCTGAGCTACAAAGTGAGCTTAAGGCCAGCCTGAACTGCATAGTGAGACCCTGTCTCAAAAAGACAAAAAAAAAAAAAAAAGAAATAGAATGTCCTCATGTATCCACAGGCAGCTTTCCTGATGTTTACAGGCTTAACTATCCAACCCACTGCCTTGGGTTTCATATGAATGTCCTTCTGCCCACGGCGTGCCCTGGCCGATGTCCTGGCTTCCTGGGCATGACTTCACCGTGACTCCACTCAGGATCATGTACTCAGCAGGTACTCCTGCTCACTCTCAGTGCATCTGCGCTATCTGCACCCTCATGCTGGGTGTGGTAGTGCATACCAGTCATCCCAGCACTCTGAAGGCTGAAGCAGGACAGCCAGAAGCTCAAGGCCAGCCTGGATTACACAGCAAGACCCTGTCTTACTACAGAACCAAAGCATATTCTAACATGCCATCAGCATCCACTGTGTGAATGTGTGCACGTGAGCACATGCTGTGGGATCAAGCCCAGTGTACGCTGGGCACATGCTCTGCGTCACACCTGAGACCTGTTGGGTGTGCCTTCCACTGCAGTGAGTGGCCTCAGGTTGGTCTGCTGCTGCCAAGAACTTGAGTTACTTCAGTTTCACTAGCAGAGGAGCTGCAGCAGCAACACGGGCTCTGCCTGTCTCTGACCTCACAGCATGATGGTGTCCACCTGGCATCTTAAGCTGGCAAAGCTGAGGAGCAACTCTGCAGGGCTTGGGTCAGTGCCACTTCAAAAGAGATGCTCAGGTCAGGTGGCATGACCTGGCCACTCACCTTCCTGACCACCATCTGAGTAATTGTGACCATATGAAATGGTCTTTTTCAGGGTTGACTTCTCTATAACACTATAATATCAATTCCAGAAGGATTTGGGTTATTGTCTATGAGGTGTGATAAAAATATGGTGTGATTATAGACCAGGGAGATAGCTCAGCAGTCTAAGAGCCTGCCTGGCAAGTGCAAAGACCTTGGTTCAATACCTGGTACCGCACACCGCGACAGACCCACTCGGGGTGCGATGTGCCAGCCACTGAAACTGGGCATGGTGACACATTTCTGTAATCCCAGTGCTGGGGAAACTCAAACAGGAAGATCAATACAAATCGGAGCTAAGTAGCGAGACCCTTTACTAAATTAAAAAAAAATGTGACTAAATAAAAGAATATACATAAGGCCAGTGAGATAACCCAGTAGGCTAAGCACTTGCTTGGGCAAGTGCAGGGACTGGGGCTCAATCACCAGCCCTACATGCCATGCCAGCCCTGCCCCTAGGCGAGCTGAGCTGGCCGCTAAGTTTGGGTGTGCGTGCACACCTGTAATCCCAGTGCTGGGGAGGCTGAAAATAGGAAGATCACTATAAGTCCAAGCTGTGTAGAAAGACCCTGTACCATTCGGGACTCATGTTTTTTTGTTTTGGAACTGGGGATTGAACTCAGGACCTTGTGATTGTCAGGAAAGAACTTATGCCACTAAGCTGTCTCCCCACCATCATCCACTTTAAGACCCTGTACCAAATACATACATTAAAAAAAAACCCACACACACATGCACAAATCCCAGCACTCCTATCATTTTCTGGAGCAGGTCTGGAGTTCTCTTTCATGAGTGTCTGTAGTTGTGGCTGCCTTATGCCCTGAGGAATTCAGAATGTTTCCCTTTTGTGGACATTTCTAGATGTACCAGACCCTGACAGTAAGATAGACAAAGATCTGTCATGTCTTTAAGTGCCTGCCTTTTTTTTTTGTTTTTTTGGAAGGGCAGCAACTCTCATTGTATTTCTGATCTCATCTCATGAAAGAGGACCTATACAACTGCTCCAGAAAGTGGCCAGACAACAGGATAAGCGTTTTCAAAGGAGGGAGTCACATTCAAGGCATTTGTGCTTATGTGTCTTTCACTGTCACCCACTACTCTCTGAGGGTGCCCTGGCCATGGGTCATAAGCAAAGCCTCAGGTGGACTTGGTCAGCTCTCCCTCACTCTTCTGGCCTCTGATTTCTGATATAAAATGCTGAAAGGAGTGGGGCCTATTTTTCCCGAGGTCTTTATGGAGACAGTGGGAACCCAAGAGCTGTCCTGCAGGACTGATGACTCTAAGGGCCAGTCCAATTTCTAGGGATCATATCCATCTACTGGGGATGGATCTTGTACTTCAGGGACAGAACCATACCATTTAGACGAGACCTAAACCATTCTGACCTAAAAATCTCAAAAGCATTGCGTGGTGGCAAACACCTGTAATCCCAGTCATTTAGGAGTCACACTGGACATTGGACATCAGCCTGGACATTGTGAGATCTTGGCTCAGAACAAAGGGCCGAGGAGGTAGCTCAGGGTAGAGTACCTACCTATCTCACATGCAGACCTAGGTTCAGCCTCCAGCACAAAGTAAAACAAACTTGTCTAAAGGAAGCCAGGAGCTGTACCTAACTTAAAGGCAGCTTTCCTGATGTTTACAGGCTTAACTATCCAACCCACTGCCTTGGGTTTGATAAGACCTAAACTTGGGGAGCGATGTCTATCCCCAAACCCTGACCCCGGGTCAAACCACGAGACGGTAGTGACTGACAGGCGAGGTTTATTGGGGCCCTGGGCAGGGGAAGAGGGGACAAGGTGGAGGCTCATGCTGGGGGAAACCCCAGCCAACATCCCCTTCCCTCTGGGTTAGAGAGGGACGTAGACAGACACACTGACGGAGACGGGAAGGCTGAGAGGTGCTACGGCAGAGGGAAACCCCAGTGTTCACCACTTCCACCTGGACGAGGTCACTGGTTGGGGTCTACCTGGCCTGAACCTCACTCTATGGGATACGGGGACATCTCTCCTACTTGAGCTGGGGAAGCAGCACCAGCTGACCCGCCCACCTATGATGGGGCGTGGCCTGCTTCAGTCCATCCTATTGGGTGGGATGCTAGACCAGTCTACTCTAGTACTCAGGGGTGGGTGATCCTTAGGGCCAATCCATTCCGCAGAGGGGTGGGTCACTGAAGGCGGGGTGTCTACCCTGGTCCTCTTTCTGTAAGGGGAATGCAACAGGGAAAGGCAGATTACGGCTATATTCATCTTCTGGGGCCACCATGGACTGTTGGGTACATTTGGAGATCTGGGCAGAATCGGGGACACGGTCCCTGCAATCCCTAGATCCAGGTCCCTGAGAGGGCCCTGGGGGGTGTCCCATGTTGGTGCTGGGGGAAAGTACTGGAGACCCACATTCTTCCTCATGTGTCAGACGCTGTGTACTGGGGCGCCACCCCACAGCCTGGTCAGGGAGGCTTGGGTTCCTGTCTCCTGGCCCAGGGTTCTGTGTGTCCCCATGCGAGGGGCGGATCAGTCCATGCCCCGGTGCAGCTTCAGGTGCCTGGAGAGGTTGCTGAGCGTGATGAAGCCCTTGCCACACACATGGCAGGGGAAGGGCCGCTCGGGGCCATGCAGCAGGCGATGGCGCTTGAGGTAGCACTCGTGGCGGAAGAACTTGCCGCACTCGAGGCAGGGGAAGGGCTTCTCGCCGGTATGCACCAGCACATGCCGCTCCAAGTCACGAGGTGAGCGGAACAGCTTCTCGCACTCTGAGCAGCCAAAAATCTTCTTGCTGCGGGCTGGCGCAGGGGCGTGCTCCCCGGGCGCGCGCTCGCCCTCGTGCCCTGCCACACCCACCTCCTCCTCTCCGCCCTCACTCTGGCCCTGGCCGTGGCTGGCTCGCCGGTGCTCCTCCAGAGCAGCCAGGGCTGCATATAGCGCCCCGCAGTGGCCACAGCCGAAGGTGGCTGGGCCAGAGTGCGCCTCCAGGTGGCTGGCCAGCGCCGCGGCGGACGCAAAGAAGGTCCCGCAGTCGCACTGGTACAGCGTGTCCTCCGCAGGCTCGGCGGCCGCGGGGGCCTCCCCGACGCCCTCGGAGAGCAGCGCCCCTAGGTCAGGCACGCCACCCTCTGCAGGGCGTAGGAGCAGCGCGCTGTCCCAAGCTTGGGGAGCTCCACCTGCCTCGACCTCTGCAGCCACGCCTGATCCTGGGGCCCAGGCCTGCATGGGCAATGCTGCCAAGCCCTGCAGGTCGTGTGTGAGCTTGTGGCGCTCCAGCAGCGCAGGCGCATTGAAGTCGCGCTCGCAGCGTGGGCACTTGAAGGGCTTCACGTCGGTGTGTGCTGCCCAATGTGCCGCCAGCTCGCGACCATGGTCAAAGCGACGAGCACACGCACCGCACGCGAAGGGGGGCAGGGAAGAGGTGGCAGCTGCGGCATCAGCCAGGCCCCAGCCACCCGTGCCCGCACCCGCGCCCTCCAGGCCCTCTGTGCTTGCCGCAGCCCCGGCGCATACTGCGCAAGGCCCTGTGCTGCAGCAGGCTGAGCAGGGCGTGCCCAGCGACGGCAGCCCGGGAGTCGGGGGCAGCGGTGGCGGCAGTGTACCGCGGTGCTGCCGCTTGAGGTGGCGGCCCAGGCTGGAGCGTGAGGAGAAGCGCAGCTCGCACACAAGGCAGCAGTAGGGCTTCTCACCTGTGTGCACAACCTGGAAGGGAGAGGAGACCGGAGCATGTGCGTGCCGGCAACACCACCCCAACCCACTCCATTCCACCAGGGCGGATGTACTGCCGTCAGAACTCCTCCTGAAAGTGGCTCAGGCTGGCTGGTACCCTCCACGTGCCCTCAAAGGCCTCATGCTTTCCACCTCCGGGCCCTTGTCCCTCTCCCAATACTAGAATTGAACACAGGGTGCTCTCTGAGCTACATCTCCAGCTCTAGTCTGTCAGTCTGTCTATCATTTACCGGAGACAAGGACTTGCTAAGCCACTGGGTAGCCCAGGGAGGGCTCAACCTTGGCCTCCCATTCCCTGAAAAACAGGGTGTGACAAGGGTCAAGGTGCTCCTGGTGCAAATCCTCTACGTGGTATCAGTGAAGGTCACAGCCACTGCATGGGTGGAACAGATAGGAGGTGCCTGTGTGTTTGGCAGTGCGGCGCCCAGCCAGATCCTGCCGCCTTGGGGCCTCCCACAGAGGCTCAGTCACCTGGTCTCCCAGAACACATCTAGCTCCTCCCAACCCCAGCCTTGCACTGGTTTCTTGTCTGCACAGTCTTCCATGCGGATTCCCTCTCCTACTCCTGATCTGGGGTCAGCAGTCTTGAATTTTTTTTTTTTTTTTTTTTTTTTTTTTTTTGCAGAACCAAGGATTGAACTCATGCCCTTGGAGCACTTATTCTACTGAGCCATCTCCCCAGCCCTGGGGTCAGCAGCCTTGTCTGAAATCGTGTCCATGTATCATCCATCTACCATGCTCCTATCATCTCAAAGGGATGCAAATTCTCTGAAGCCTGAGGCTACTCTATAGGAGATAAACCCTTTTCAGCAGGGTAAGGCAGAGACCCCACAACAGCAGCTGCAGGTACAGTGTGCCCAGGCCCATCAGCAAGGGAAGGGCAGGAGCTCATTGTGCTTGCCTGCCTGCTGGGGCCATGGGGTCAGAGGCCCTGGAGAGGAGGGGAACCCTGGAAAGTTAGGACTCACCTGATGGTGCAGCAGGCCCGTGGAGTCGCGGAAGCCCTTGGGGCAGGCGGAACAGCGATAGGGCCGCTCACCAGTGTGCGAGCGCAGATGGTTGGCCAGGTTGAAACTATGCTTGAAGCCCTTGCCACAGCGTGGACATGCATGGGGCTTGAGGGCCGTGTGGCGGGCAAAGTGGCGCCGCAGGTCTGAGCGGTAACGGAAGCTCTTGCCGCATTCGCTGCAGTGAAAGGGCACCCGAGGGGCTGCAGCAGCGGGCGGCGCTGGCATCTGGGCTGGTGCGGGTGCGGGGGGTGTGGGCAGCGGGGCGTCGTCCATGGTGCAAGCTGCAGTGGTGGGCAGGCTCTTTCTGGAGCGGGGAGGAAACATGGGAGTGGGTGAGCGGTGGTCACAGACCTGCTGCCGCTGAGCTCAGCCAAGGGTCCCAAGCCATACTAAGGCTTTCAACTCCTTTGTGTACTGGGGATTGGTTTTGGGGTGCTTTGCCACTGAGGTACTTCTTCAGCTTTCTATTTTATTTTGATGCATGGCCTTAACACAATTACCTAGCCTGGTCCTGAATTCACAATCCTCCTGCTTCAGCCTCCCCAGGACCTGGACTAGTCCTGGGCCAAACTCCTCCCACTCACTCACTTGAAAGCCTTTCTGCCCCACTGGCTCCTCCCTGAGCTCCGCCTGCTCGAGCCTAAGCCCCTCCCTCCACTGCTGGAGCACTCCGACACAGGTGCACCCTCCCCTCCAAGTCATCCCGGCTCATCTTTGCAGATGACCCCTTCAGAAAGGAAGGTCAGACATCTGACTAAGCATACTGGCATCATGCGTCCAGGCCCACAACGAGGTAAGTCGGGGGCTGCTATGGCTCCCACCCCGAGAGTGGACTCCGGGCATTCTGTGCCACTACCGACCTTCTGGGTCCACTCGGTCTCTTCCTCCACCCCACATGCTTTCCAGGTGGTGCGAATTTGGTCTTTGCATGAGTTCCTGCACTCCATTCCGCTGCTTCCTGGCCTTTCACACAATGGCTTCACTATAACTCTCTGTTACCCCCTTAGCGAGTCCCCAGAATGCCCACACGCTGCTTATTCATACCCTAAACTTTTGCCTCTTCTACTGTAGTCCCCACCAAGCTTCAAAGTAGGTCCTTTCCACTTTACAATCTAGGCCCCACCCACACCATTTAACCACGCCCACTCTCAAACCCCACCCCTTTCACAAACCCCTCCTACTTTCCACACAGCACCACGCCTCCGCCCACGAGGCCCCGAACGCAGCGCCCCTCCCAGCCCAGGCCCCACCCCCTTCTGCACCAAGTCGCCCGCAGAGCCCCCCCCCCAGCCCGCGAGAGGACCCAGGCCCCAAGCCAGCCTTTTGTGCCCCTCCCCCTTCTGTAAAAGGTGTATTCCCAGGTCTCCCAGGCAGGGGTGGCTTAGGAGGGCTGGGGGCGGGCGAATCTGTTTCCCTAGAGCGGAGTAGAGGGCCTGGAGACCTAGTGCAGTCCGAGAGGCCGGGAAAGTCAGTCGGCTTTCCTCTTTAATTACTTACACCTCCCTCTGGGCGCCGACATTTTGGGCAGCGGGGGCAGCGTCACTTCCACCCGGGAGGCCCCTCGACTTCCGCCTCTGCTCACTCCCCCGTCCCCTGCCCTCTTAGCTCCTCCTTTCCACCCCTCCTTTCTCTTTTTTCCTCTCGCTTTTCCAGCCCTAGAGGGGAGAGAAGCCCGGTTGGCGCCATTTTGGGTGAGGGCAAGGGGAGGGGCTTAGGGTCATCTTGGCACCTTGCAGACTAAGGGCATTGAGCTGTCCCGCTACGCGGGCCAGCTGTGGTTCCTTTTTCTAAGCTTTACGCTCTTCTTCGGTAGGATGTCGAACTGCCTCAGGAAAAGTGTACGAATTGCAATTCAGGGACAGAAACGGCACCATCTTACACAATTAGCGCCCGGGGGACTTTGAAGCTATCGGGCGCCATGTCAGTTACGGGCATGAGCAGCTATTTCCCATTTCTCTTCCAGTCTGTAATGTGTATGATTGCGTCTCCCGATGGGGTGCTTTGTAGAAGAAAGGGGATTTCCAAGTGGTTGGGGGTATGGTGGTGGGCTAGTTCCCCCAAGGAACCGTCGAGGGAAACTCGTGCGCAGGCGCTTGGGCCTGCACGGACGCTACCGGTCCCTAGGACCCAGCACGTCTCCTTTGTTCCCTGCAGGCGGTGGGGGGCGGGGCCCCAGTTTCCGCTCCAAGAGGCGGGGCCGAGCTCGCGCGCCCCCGCCCCCTCCCCGCCGCCGCCGAGGGGCAGGGCCCCCTCTCCCCCTCCCCTTCCCGTGCGCCCGCCCGTCGCCCCCCGTGCGCGTACTTTCGCGAGCCCAGGCGGCATGCAAATGAGGTACCCAAGGGGCGGGGGGCCGAGCGGGGGGCGGGGGAGGGGCGACCTGGGGCCGTGCGCGCCCCAGTACCTGAGCCCGCGCCCGCGCGCGCCCCGCGGAGCCGGCCGGGCTCGCGCGCGCAGACCCCCTCCTGGCGCCCTCGCCGCCCGCGGGGCCCTGCGCCGCTCATTGGCCGTCGCCCCCGCAGGGCCCGCCCCGCGCGTGGGCGCCGCAGCTCGGGGCTGCCGGGTGCGCGCCCGGACGGGAGTGGGGAACCCTCGAGGGATCCGGCTACGTGGTGCCGGGTGATCCCGAGACCCAGCTCTGTCCCGGGTACCCCGGGAGCAAAACGTATGGCCGTAGAAGAGGTGTTTCTTTCTGCCCTCGCTGCGTGCCCCAGTGAGGCGGTGTGGGTCTGAGGTGTAGCGATTCCCTATCATGCCCAGGAATCTGCGTCGGAGCCCCCAAGCACTCGCAAGATCCAAAGCACATCTAAAATGGGGTGCGGGAGCCTGCAGTACCTCCCCTAGCTGCCCCTGTGCCGCTCTCCGGGTACACCCGGTTCCTGGCTTCCGGAGTCTACTGCAGTAGTGTCGAACCTGTAGTCCCAGTAGCCGGGCATTTGGGTTTAATTGTAGTGTTTGCGCTTTGCAATAAGTAAGTGGGTTTGGGATTGCAGTTTGGGCACTCGGCCTCTTAAAGGTTCGTTATCAGTGGTCTAGCATGTGCTGTGAAGGTGCTTTTGGTGGTGATCCTTTAAGTGTTTACTGTGCCCCAGTATGTGTGCACCACCCCAGTTTGTACAATTCACGGAGGACAACTTGCTTGGAGTGGCAGGGTCACTTGCTCATTGTTACTGAGCTGGAATCAACCCAAACCTGAGAGCTGTGGTGATGTCCTCTGTCTGGTTATGCCCACTTCTTACCTGGGCCCCAGGAACTAGCAAGATTGCCTGAGGTCTTGGCCCTTCACTTGGTAGAAGGAACTCACACAACCACTTTGGCTTTCTTGTGCATCAATGTCCCCATTTTGTTTGTTTGTTTTCATTTTATGTATTTGGTATAGGGTCTCACTGTGCAGCTCAGGCTCGTGGTGATTCTCCTATTTTCAGCCTCCCCAGCGTTGGGATTATAGGTGTGCACCATCACACCTGCCTCTCTTGGCTCAGTGTGCCTGGGGCAGGGCCGGTGCAGCATGTGGGACTGGGGATCGAACCCTGGTCCTTATGCTTGCCAAAGGAGGCACTTAAGTCTGCTGAACTATCTCGCCAGCCCAGATGTCTCCATTTTAAAAATTGGACAGCGTATCCTCATGTACAGAGCTGGCAGGAACCTTAGCTCCCCGGATGTACAGGCTGTCTGTGCACAGTTTATGTGGATGATAATCCCAGGCTGTGTCTGGGCAACTAAGGAGAACTGAGTACGATGTAATGAAAGATTTCACTAAGTTCAGAAATGTCAACATTTTGCCCGAGGCTACATAGAGAACAGGTGGCTCCAGCATATAGCTCAGCAGCACAGCACCTGCCTAGCAAGCACAGGGTCCTGAATTCAATTCCTCGTACAAAAAGCAGAGAACAAGTCACAAGCCAGGAGGTCCAACCAGTAGGCTCGCCTCTCCATGACATGCATCAGGTGTGAACCAGGGCTACATTCTTTCAGGACCCATCTCTGTCTTCAGTCTGGAAACTCCCTGACTTCTGCAATCAGGAGGGGACAAGAACATTTCCAAGGCTGCTGTGGCTCCACCTGCAGTCTGATGGGCTGTTCTGAGGCCTTCACGTTCTGCTCCTATCGGTCTTGAACTACTAGATTTAGCCACGGGCAGGGCTAGACAGGCCTAGGGACAGTTATAGACCCATTTCCCCACTGGTCTATAACTAATTGCTTCATTGTGTTGTCCACCAGCAGGGCTGTGATCATTCATCTGGGTGTTACTCAGACCCAGGTCCAAGGGCCAAGGAAATGGCTCAGTAGAATAAGCTCTTGCTTGTCAAGCGCTAGGGCCTGAGTTCAATCCCTGATTCTGCCCCCCCCCGCAAAAAAAAAAAAAATCAAAACCAGGTCCAGATATTTGGAAAGAAGGGTGGGTCGGATACTAGTGACACAGGCGCCCCGACTTTGCTTGCACTGACACTGCCCCTCTCTTCTCTTAGCTGGATCCAGTACCTAGGCTCAAGCCCCTCACTGCTCCATGGACACCCCCAGCCCAGGCCCGTTGTCTTCACCTTTGCAAGGGGAGGAAGAGAAACCTTTGGCCTTACTTCCTCCTGTTCCCTGGGGCCGCCAAGGTCAACCTCCTGGGGGAGCTCCCTCTTGCCACCAGAAGCTCAAGTCTTCTCTCCCCCGCAAGCGAGGCCGTCCCAAGTCTGGGCCGGAGCTCCCACTAGCACAGGGGCTGCCGGCAGCAGCGGTGGACAGTGGCAGCAGTGGTGGTGATCACAGCGACCTCCTGCTCCCACTAGCACAGGGGCTGCCGGCAGTAGCGGTGGACAGTGGCAGCAGTGGTGGCGACCACAGCGACCTCCTGCTGATTGATGACCAGGGTGTGCCCTACACAGTCTCTGAGGGCTTGCTATCTGCTGGGGCCCAGGTCTCCAGTCCCCGGAGGGCCCCACATTTCTGCCTAGTGTGCCTGAGGGCCTTCCCTTACCTCTCCGACCTGGAGCGCCACAGCATCTCGCACTCGGAGCTAAAGCCACACGAGTGCAAGGATTGTGGCAAGACCTTCAAGCGATCCAGCCACCTGCGGCGACACTGCAACATACATGCCGGGCTGCGGCCCTTCCTGTGTGCCCTGTGCCCACGCCGATTCCGGGAGGCCGGCGAGCTGGCCCACCACCACCGTGTGCACTCCGGTGAGCGCCCCTACCAGTGCCCTGTCTGCCGTCTGCGCTTCACTGAGGCCAACACACTTCGGCGCCACTCCAAGCGCAAGCATCCCGAGACCCTGGGGCTGCCCATATGTCACCCAGATCCCAGGCCAGAGCCACTGTGGGATGATGAGGGCATTCCAGCCACTGAGGGAGTCCATGAGGAGGGTCCCCAGGGGAATGAGCCTGCCTGAACCGCGACCCCATCCACGGACCCCTGATTCAGGCCTGCAGTGTGAAGCTCAACTGGGGATGGGGATAGACCTAGGTCCAGAGACCAGGGGACCCTGCTTCCTGGTGGCTAGCCCACTGTAGGAAGGGGTGGAGGGCAGGAACCTAGATGTGCTGCTGCATTCTAGCATCATCCTGGGGACACCCAGGCCCGTGGAGACACTGGCCATAGAAATAAAGCCTGCCTGCTGGCCCCGTGTGTGTATTCCTGATGGTGTCATCCATCAACCAGGCTCCAGCAGCCTTTGCTTGAAGTACTGCCAATAAACAACCAGCCTAAGTGTAAAGCACTGGCCCCGCTCTGCAAACGTGCACCCCCTGCACCCAGCCCAACCCCCAGAAAATCCACCGCTGACACTATTCTCATATTCCTTATTTGGAGGACACCCCGTTTGCAAGGAAAAATGGAGTGTCAGGGTTGGGGTGCAGCTCAGTTGTAGCGTGTTCCATCCCTAGCACTAAAACAGAAAAACAAATGGAAGGCGAGCAGTAGGACACAGAGTCCTGCAGGGGCCAGGACTGAGCCAAAGTGGTGGGAGCTTTAGGGGTAGTTCGGTGAGATTAAGACGGGGTTTGGAGGAAAGGAGTATTGATTGGGAAGGGCTCAAGAAGCTGCAGAAAGGGACTTGGAGGGAATGGATGGGTTGAGCTCAGTGGCTCGGGCTGAGGAACGTAGGAAAGGCAGGGACCAGGAGGGTTAGGAAGTGACTGTTACAAGGTGGCAGTGTGCAAAGAAGGGGCATGACTGCCACTCAGCTCCTGGGGTCCTTAGCAGGAGGATCTCTGAAAGACGCGCAGGGTTTAGCTACTTGGGGTGGGGTTCAGTTGGAAGAAGGGCTTAAGGAGATTGGTTTTGTACCACATTCAGAGAAGTACAGATGTAGGGGAATGCTTTAGAGGAAGAACTACTAGTACGCGAGTTAGGAGAGGTAGCCTTTAAATGCTAAGGGGAAACGGAGCTGAAGGGCGGGAGGCAGGGTTTGTGAAGAGGCGTGGCCTGGAAAGGAAGGGCTGATTACAAAGACTGGTGGCTTAGAGAGAAAACGGGAGAAACTTTGGAGGTGGAGCGAAGGGAGGGGCGGAGCATACAAGATTACTATTTGGGGCGGGCGTGGCTCTCGCTAAAGGGGCGGAGCTGGAGGTGGAGCCAGAGCCCAGGGCGTGCCTCCACCGGAAGTCCAGGGCACCGGGCAGTGCCCTATGAAGCTGCGGGACACCCGGCGCAGGCGCAGTTGCGTCGCTTGCCTAGCGGAAGCAGCCCAAGCTTTCCCCGCCCAAGCGCCCGACACAGCGGGCAGGCCTACTTCCTCCTCTCCGCCTTTCCCTCAGTGCTGCCGCCTCTGCGTCTTCCACGCCGGCGCCACGGGAACGGGAGCAACTTCCGCTTCCGGGCGAGCGGCGCGGGGCTACTGGGGAGGGGGAGGCACTTCCGGTCGGGGTCTCGGGTCTCCCCGGAGCGGCTGCGTCTCCTCCGCCTCCTCAGCCTCTTCCCGGCGGAGACCCCGGCGCCGGTGAGTGACGGGGCGCGCGGCTCGGGGGCCAAGGGGCGGCGGGTCCCGCCCTGGCCTGCAGTGGTCCCCAGGACGCCCCCACCCCCACCCCGAGCTCCAGTGCCACTGCCGGGCCTAGCCAGGGGACCCCCAACCTCAGCTCTTCCATAAAACCATTTAGCCCTTGCCCTGTGAGTACCCCGAGGGTGGACATCTGCAAGGAGCCCTCGTTCATGACGATCCCCCAGCTGCCAAGGCCCCCACTAACGAGTTCTCGTAGGATCTCTTCCACGTAGCCCACCTCATTGCTTGGTGCTGGACAGCCCTCTTCCCCCCCTATGGCACCAGGTAGCACTCGCTGTCTTAGGGCAGCTGCTGCTGAGCCCATTACAGAGGCCGGGAGTCCCCTGCTAAAGGATAGCTGCCGGGGTGAGGTGCATTAGTGCTTTGCGCCCGAACTGACCCCCACTCTCTGTCCATGCACAAGCCACCCCCGGCTCTCCCTCTGGGTGAAAAATGCTTTCTATTCTGGTCCATGTCAGGAGTACCTTTTCTCCTCCTGTAACCTCCCTGGCGATTTTCAGGACACCCCCTTCACACCACCCCTCAATGGTGCAGCACCCTCTAGCGTTCGTTCTGTTTGCATACCCACATCCTGTCCCAGAGCGGCCTGCTGGGCTCCAGACCCTAGGAAGGGCTCCCCAGCCCTATCTTCAGTACTGCAGCCCCAGAACAGCGCCCGCTGTGCGGTCTTCTGTTTCCTAGTCCTACCTGGCCCTAGAGTTCTAGAAGAGATCCCTCAGCCTCCTTAGCGTGTGACTCACCCTTGTTCATAGGCACTTGTCGTTCACCAATTGGGTATGCATTTTTCCAGCTCAGGGCCTACAGTTGTGAAGCAAAGAGATGAAGTCGTTCATCTTCTGGGTCTTAAAGCATAGTTGAGGTGGCCAATCAAGAGTGTAAACAAATACACAACATTGTGCTGCACTGTGTGGGCCCTGTGTGAGGCTGCATGAATGCTGGCATAGCCATGCAGAGATCCGGGGGAACAGATGGGGATAAGTTCCAAGGTCCTGAAGTAGCAGGGACCATGACAAGTGGAGGAGCAGCTGAGGTTGCTGAGGTGACAGCCAAACTCAAGGGAGGAAGGAGAGGAGCGAGGTCATGGTCTACAAGCGCCTTGTGGCAGACTCTGCCTTTCACAGAAGTTCTTCACCTTCATTCGTGCTTATCTGTATCGCTCTGCTTGTAGTACTTGTGCCGCCCACTCAAGCACCTTTGCCTTTATTCACAAACTCGTGGAGAACACAGTAGGAGAGCCCTGTGTCCAGGCACACGCCTCTTTCTTGCTCCTCCAATAAACTGCAGAAAAAAAATGTTAGCTTTGTGAGTGTCAATTTCCCACCTACTGGGCAGCTGTGGTTCCCAGGGGTGCTGTGGCCTCAGATTCTGCTGGGGCTCATATTGTTCAGAAAACCAGGCCCTCTGTGACCAGTCTCACTCATTCATTATCCCACAGACACAGCTCAAGCCATGTCACTGGTTTGTGGGGATTGAGCAGTGAGCTTGGAGAGGGAGAACAGCAGAGACAGGACAGAAAGTGGGATGTATGGTTGTTAGGCTGAACTGAGTGGTGAGGAGAGGAAGGAGGGGAAAGTGTGTGGGCCTGAGGGGTGGGGGACAGGTGACGATTCCTGAGAGCCTGTGGAGAGGATTTCTGAGCAGAGACCGGCAGGAGTGGGGGTGTGGGAGCGTTCCAGGGCAGGAGCAAGGGCTCTGGCGCAAAGGTGAGCACACACAGACAGCACACTGGAGGAGTGTGGGTCACTGGAAGGACTGTGGGTTTGACTTTGAGTGAGAGAGAGTCACTGCAGGGCCATGGGCAGTGTGGACCACAGCTTGGTCTGAGAATGCACGTGGCCATACTTCTGAGCTTATTATGTGGTCTGAATGTGACAAGCCACCTAGGGCACTCACACAGCATTTGGTAGAGTTCAACAAGTGTCAGAGCCTGTCCTGGCACTGGGTCACACCTAAAGACATGGGGTCCGGTGGCAGGGAGCTGTTGGTCGTAGCTACATGTGTGTTAGATGAGTGGGGGCTTTGCTTTATTTTGTACAGTGAAATCCAGAAAGCCAGTATGTTGTAGGACAGGAGCACAGGCTCCGGAACCTGTCACCCGCTCTGTGGTTTGGGAGACTGAGTCACATCTCCTGCCCTAGGTCTCATCCTTCCCCTGAATTTCAGAGCTAGTAATGGTGACTGTTTCCCAGCATTATTGGGAGGAGGATAAGGTACTCACTGGGAACCAGGCATTGGATGTGCCTCAGTCCTCCTCAGTGGCTATTACTGTCACCAATGGGCTCCAGTTGTGACACACGTGGCTCTGTTGCCCCTGAGAGCTCACAGCTCCTGGCATGAAAGACCCCTGGCATCCACCATCGATTTCTCCCTCATGGCTCCTTGAACTTGGGGAGTGAACTCCCCCTCTGCTTCTGTTTCTTCACTTAAACAGGGCCAAGAGTAGCATGAGGGTCCGTGGGATGGCATTTAGCAAACACCTGACAACAGATGAAACCTTTGAAAGCTTTCCCTTTGTTTTCAGGGGGACCTCTTTTGCCCAGGTGCGGCACCTCTCACTTGTTCTCTGGAGTCTCATCCAGTCAGACACCTGACGCATCGACCCACAGGCACTGGCAGCTGTGGATACCCACCCAGCACCTCCCCAACTTTGTAGGCCATAGTTTTTGTTGGATTTTTTTTTTTTTTTGGTACCTGAAATCAAACTCAGGACATTGCACTTGAAGGTGCTTCTGCCACCCCAGCTAAATCCCTGCCCTAGGCCACAGATTTGTTTTCATCCATCACAAAGCATTTTCTCACTTTCTTTGTGGCTTCTCTGTGGGCCTGCTGGAGGCTTAAGAAGGTGGTGTTTACTTTCTGCCTTTTTTACTTTCTGCCTGTCAGCAAACATCTGTATGCAGGTGCTGGGAAAGTGTAGGAGCCACAGCAACACAGGCCAGGGTTTTGCTCTCTTAGTGATGGGGGGGGACACGACGACGATGACGACTCGACACACAGTACAGGGACAGGGGAGCCAGTGGCATCCGGAATCTCTGTATGCTCTGGGAGGCTGCGAGCTCAAGCCCAGGTTGGGCAACTTAGTGAGACCCTGACTCAGAAAATAAAAACAGGCTGGTGATGTAGCTAGCTGTAAAGGCCAGGGTGTAGCTACATTACCACAAAGCCAAAAAGGTGGTGGTGATTAACTGTGATGAAAAGAGTTCAGCTGGATGCTGGGCTGGAAAGTGGTGGGGCCCAGAGTAGGCACTGGAAGGGTACTTGGGAAGGAGCTCCTTCAGATCCTGGGGTGCATGCTTCAAGCAGAGGGAAGAGTTCATAGCAGTGCTTTGTGAAGGCCATCCCCACCATCCTCTTCCACCAGGGCACTCCTATGAGCCCCTCATAACTTGGGGAGCACGCAGAGATGAGACTCCTGCCTCGGGCTCTATCCTCACCTTCCTTTGTGAGGAAAGAGGAGGACAGGGAGGAAGGGAGGTCTCCTGGCTGGACAGGCCAGGGCTCCGTGACAGCCTGCTTTTCCGAGCCAAGTATGGCCTGATCACATGTATTTAAGCTGCTCCAGAGGCTGAGGAAGGAAACTGCAGATTTTAGACCAGCTGGGGAACTTAATTCCATTTCAAAGTGAAAGTGGGGAAGCTGGGGATCTCTAGGTACAAGCCCAGTGTTCAACCCCCAGTCCCACCAAAATAGAAGAGACTACTGCTCTGTGACCCAGAGCAAGGCCTCCAGAGCCTCCAGTCAGGGAAGATGCCGTGGCGTCTTCATGGGTTAATAGTGCAAGCAGCCTAGGCTGAGAACCAAGTTGGACCGGAAGGGGAGGGCACCCAACTCGTCCTCAGCCCCACCTCTCTTCCCAGGGTCCTCCACCACTGCGGAGATGGAGGCGAACCCCGCGGGGGGCGGCGGGAGCAGCGGTCTAGGGGGCGAGGACGGCGTGCATTTCCAGAGCTACCCCTTTGACTTCCTGGAGTTCCTCAACCACCAGCGCTTTGAACCCATGGAGCTTTACGGGGAGCACGCCAAGGCTGTGGCCGCCCTGCCCTGTGCCCCGGGGCCCCCACCACAGCCCCCACCACAGCCACCGCCGCCACAGTTCGACTACCCGCCGCCTACTAGCTTCAAGCCCAAGGCCGAAGCCCCATCCTCAGCCTCCTCGTCGTCGTCCTCCTCGTCCTCATCATCATCCTCCTCTTCATCTGCCTCCACCCAAGCCAAGAAGCCCGACCCACCACTTCCCCCAGCTTTCGGGGCGCCCCCGCCTCCACTCTTCGATGCCGCCTTCCCCGCCCCTCAGTGGGGCATCGTGGACCTCTCGGGGCACCAGCACCTGTTTGGGAACCTGAAACGCAGCGGGCCCACGGCGGGGCCTGGCGTGGCGCCCGGTTTGGGTGCACCTGCAGGGACCCCAGGGCCACTCCCCATGCCTTCGCAGACTCCACCTGGCCCCACTGCCACGGGGACCGCCTGCGATTCGGCCAAGGACGACAAAGGTTACTTCCGGCGGCTCAAGTACCTGATGGAGCGGCGCTTCCCCTGCGGCGTTTGCCAGAAGTCCTTCAAGCAGTCCTCACACCTGGTGCAGCACATGCTGGTGCACTCGGGCGAGAGGCCCTATGAATGCGGAGTGTGTGGCCGTACCTACAATCACGTGTCCAGCCTAATCCGCCACCGCCGCTGCCACAAGGACGTGCCAGCCGCTGGGGCCCCACCCCCGCCCCCTGGAGCCACGCTCGCGCCCCCACTGGGCCTTGCCCCTGGGACTACTGCACCAGCCCCCACCACCGCAGGTGTTACCACCACCCCGGTGGGGCCCCCTGCCGCTCCAGCACCTCCCTCGGATGGCAGTGCTACTCCTGCCCCAGGGGGTGTCACGGGTCCCACTGCGGCCACCGCGGGTGGAGACGGCCCGTTTGCCTGCCCGCTGTGCTGGAAGGTGTTCAAGAAGCCGAGCCACCTGCACCAGCACCAGATCATCCACACGGGCGAGAAGCCTTTCTCCTGCTCAGTGTGCAGTAAAAGCTTCAACCGGCGCGAGAGCCTCAAGCGGCACGTGAAGACGCACTCAGCTGACCTGCTGCGCCTGCCTTGCGGCGTCTGCGGCAAAGCCTTCCGTGATGCTGCCTACCTTCTCAAGCACCAGGCAGCGCATGCCGGCACGGCGGCGGGCGGGGCGCGGCCTGCCTATGCCTGCGATCTGTGCGGGAAGTCCTACTCCGCGCCGCAGAGCCTGCTGCGCCACAAGGCGGCGCACGCACCGCCACCTGCGCCGGAGGCGCCCAAGGACTCTGCGGCTCCCGCAGTTGCACCGCCCGCGCCCACCTTCCCCACTGGCCCCTACCTGCTACCCGCTGAACCACCCGCCGGCGACAGTGAGAAGGCAGCGGCTGCGGCTGCAGCCGTGGTGTATGGCGCTGTTCCCGTGCCGCTGCTGGGCGCACATCCGCTGCTGTTAGGTGGCCCCGGGGCCGGAGGAGCAGGCGGGGCGGGCCCCGCAGCAGGGAAGACCTTCTGCTGCGGGATCTGCGGGCGGGGCTTCGGCCGCCGCGAGACCCTGAAGCGCCATGAGCGCATCCACACGGGTGAGAAGCCGCACCAGTGCCCGGTGTGCGGGAAGCGCTTCCGCGAGTCTTTCCACCTGAGCAAACACCACGTGGTGCACACTCGAGAGCGGCCCTACAAGTGTGAACTTTGTGGCAAAGTCTTTGGCTACCCACAGAGCCTCACGCGCCACCGCCAGGTGCACCGGCTTCAGCTGCCATGTGCCCTGGCAGGAGCCGCTGGGCTGCCAGCTGCTCAGGGCGCCACAGGGGCATGCGGGGCCGGGGTGTCCAGCACTGGGGGACCAGGTCCTACCGATGCGCTCAGCTATGCTTGCTCAGACTGTGGGGAGCACTTCCCCGACCTCTTCCACGTCATGAGCCACAAAGAAGTGCACATGTCTGAGAAACCTTACGGCTGCGATGCCTGCGGCAAGACTTTCGGCTTCATTGAAAACCTCATGTGGCACAAGCTAGTGCACCAGGCTGCCCCCGAGCGCCTGCTCGCCCCCACCGGCCCGCAGCCCGCGGAAGGCTCCGGAGGCACCGATGCAGCCAGTGTGCTGGACAACGGCTTGGCTGGAGAGGTCGGTGCAGCGGTGGCAGCCTTGGCCGGTGTGTCAGGGAGTGAGGATGCGGGCGGTGCGTCTGCTGGGGCTGGTGGGGGTACCGGTGCGGGTCCAGAACGCTTCAGCTGTGCTACATGTGGCCAGAGTTTCAAGCACTTCCTGGGGCTGGTGACGCACAAGTACGTGCACCTGGTGCGGCGGACCCTAGGCTGCGGTCTCTGTGGCCAAAGCTTTGCAGGTGCCTATGACCTGCTTTTGCATCGCCGCAGCCACCGGCAGAAGCGCGGCTTTCGCTGCCCTGTGTGTGGAAAGCGCTTCTGGGAGGCGGCCTTGCTCATGCGCCACCAGCGCTGTCACACGGAACAGCGGCCCTACCGGTGTGGTGTATGTGGCCGGGGCTTCCTGCGCTCCTGGTACCTGCGGCAGCACCGTGTAGTGCACACTGGAGAGCGCGCCTTCAAGTGTGGTGTGTGTGCAAAGCGCTTCGCACAGTCATCCAGCCTGGCTGAGCACCGGCGGCTGCACGCTGTGGCACGGCCCCAGCGCTGTGGCGCCTGTGGCAAGACCTTCCGCTACCGCTCCAACCTGTTAGAGCACCAGCGGCTACACCTGGGAGAGCGAGCCTACCGCTGTGAGCACTGCGGGAAGGGCTTCTTCTACCTGAGCTCTGTGCTGCGCCACCAGCGTGCCCACGAGCCGCCACGGCCCGAGCTGCGCTGCCCTGCCTGCCTCAAGGCCTTCAAAGATCCTGGCTACTTTCGCAAGCACCTGGCGGCCCACCAGGGTGGCCGGCCCTTCCGATGCTCCTCCTGTGGAGAAGGCTTTGCTAACACCTATGGCCTGAAGAAGCACCGCCTGGTGCACAAGGCAGAGGGCCTCGGAGCCCCGGGGGCGGGGCCTGGGACCCTGGCCGGGAAGGATGCCTGAGGCTCTGTCACACTGATCTCGGGTCCTCTCTGGACTCCCTACTCTGGGGCTGCTGGTCAGACTGTCTCTCTGACCCATCCTTCAGAAGTTTAGACTGCCTGGTCTCCCTCAGGGCCCAGGCCCTGCAGATTGCAGACTGAATCATCCCTCCTGGACCTCTTGGCCTGCCCCTGTCCCACCAAACACTGAACTTGGCTCCCTGGCCAGCCCTCCTGTGACCCTCTCTGGCCACTGCCAGTGGCCCTCCACCCCAGGGAGCAAGCTCTTCAATGGAAATGGAGCTGAACTGCACATCCTTTTTCCTTTGGAGTCCTGCTGGACAGTGGGGTATGCAGAGCTGGGGTTGTGGAAGGGGGTGCTTTTGGGATTGTGGGGTGGGGGGTTGGGGTGGCAGACGCCGCTTGTACAGAGCAGAGAACAATAAATCTTAACAACAGGACCTGATGTCTGTCCTTGCGTCCCAGGGAGACTGGGGCTTTAGATGTTGGCAAAACACAGGATCCCTTTGCCTCCTGCCCTTCAGCTGGTATTTGCTAAAGAATTACCCACATGGGCCCCTGAATTGGGGAGACAGATAAGACAGTCCCTCCCCTTTGCCAGGCTGTCAGCATTTGTTCACTTGGTGACCTTTCCCAGATGTCTTTGCTGGGTCCCAACCTGGCCCTGGGGAAGCAGGCTTGACATAGCCCTCACCTTCAGGAACTGAAGGCTGCCCGTCTTCTTGCAGGCTTGTGCAGACTCATTGGTCACAAAGTTTCCCCATTAGCAATGCCCCACCAGGACCGTGACTTGAGATTTAAATGCCTCTTCATGGCCCGCCTTAGGCTGGAGTCATGTGACATGGGGTGGCTACAATCCAGTGTGGCCACTATTCCAGCTCTGCAGACCCGCCATGACATGCCTCTTGCCCATGTTCCAGTCATGCAGAAGTGAAACTTGGTCAACCTAAGAAACAGGAATCCATCCCCATAGGCTGAGGGACCGTGAGGCAGTTAGCTATAAGTGACAGCTGGAAAGTGGTATGGACAAGGTGATGCCTGGACAGTGACAGTGCAGCAACAGGAGCCTGCTAGGTAAAGCTGGCAGACATTCTAAATAGGTTTGGTGTGCCCAACCCAGTCCAGCTATTCTGGAGAATTTAACAGTATGGCTGGATCTTACAGCCTCTTGAATTCCAGGTTGTAGGTCTTGGAAGACTGCAGATTGAAGGTTGGAAACACTATCTGCTGGCTGGGATGGGAGCAAAACACTTTACCCAATCTGTGTCTTAAGCAAGGACAGAGGGCTGGGAATGGAGCTTGGAGGCAGAACAGGAGCAGAGTGTGCTCCAGGCCAAGATTTGTCAGAGGAGCTAATGGGGCTCGTGGGACTGTCAGAAAACTTAGAAATCCAGTCTGCATCTCCACACAAGCTGAGGAGCTGTTGTCCTGTGCTGAGGGGACAGACTCCAACCTGCCACCACTCTTTGTTGAGCCCCATGGTGAGCCCAAGCATCCTTTGCCCTGCTTCCACTCGCTGGTATTTTCCCTCAATCTGATAGTGCCCTTGCCACCCACTCTTGTAGACACGTTTGTGACCCCTTCTCCAAGCACATGGATGCTGCTTTGGGGAGAGGGGGATGGCTTTTGTCCCTTTCTGAGCCACCTGGAACTGTCATGGAAAATGGGAGAACAGGATAACACTAGTGGCCCATTATGTCCATGAGTGGACCAGGAACTGACTCTTCCTCCTCCAGAAGCCTGGCTGTCACAGGTGTCCCTTCATGTGCCAGTCCTCCTTGCCCCTTTTCCTCTTCAGATGAAAACACAAAACATCTCTGAACAGCCTTCTCCCGTCAGGGCTTAAGGCTGGCCGGAGTGGGAGTCACCCTTGAATAGCTGGGGATGACAGGCATGTACAATCCAACCTGCAGTCTTAGGGGTTTGGGCAGAGCCCGATGCAAGTTGCTGGTGGCAAGACCACAGTGGCAGTCCCACCCTCTTCCAAGAGACAACCCTAATGCAAGAATGACAGAGGAACCCTTCAGACAGTCCTTTAATAGGAACAGGTGACTGGAGCTTCCCTCCTCCAGCCCTCCAGTCCTCTTCCTGCCCCAGCCGCAGCCCCAGCCCCAGCCCACCTTTCTTCAGGATTGCCTGGGACCAGGCAGTAGCTATCTGCTTCAAATTCCAAGTGGAGGAAAGCAGAGACACTCTGTATGAGGCTACTCTGTATGTGGGGAAGCAGCGGGCTGCACCACAGCTTACGGAAGGGTGGTAGGTGGTTGCTTGCTGGATGTGCTCTTAATTGTGTCTGACCAGGGGTTTGGATGGGTTAAAGAGGGACCATGTTGGGGGCGGGGGAAGCAGCAATCTTAAGGTCAGGCGTATATCCTCCAGTGTTTCTAGCTGTGACTCAGGGACCGCGGCTTTGAGTGATGGGATCCTAGAGTCTTTAAGCACTTCCAGTAGGATCCTAGAGTCTATGCACCACCTGCTGGGCAGCTCCTGCCTAGGGTGGGTAGTTGTCCCAAGTCCAGTGCAATCTGGTGAGGTAGGCAAAAGATTCCATCCTGGTCCACCTGGGGATTCCCAAGACAGTCTAGGGCTCTGCAGATGAAGGGTTGAGCCAGGAGCGTGGCCCTGGTCCTCTCCCTTTGTCATGTCCATTCTGCTGTGATATTATGTCACACATACAGATGATCAAACAGGGATGCAAAAGAAATAAGGAGATTCCCCATGGTCCTCGCAAGGCAGCTGGGCACCACGGGGTTGCTTTTTCTCTAGGTTACATAGGGAGAGTGTGGGTTTCTGGGAGACCAGAGTATGGTCTTTGCACCCTGCCGAGCAGGTGGGCTGCTTCTGGGCTCCCTTCTTCATTGCTTCCGTTTCCTCGCACCCCTTCTCTGCAACATCTTGAGCTAACTCCCTTGGCCGGCTGTCTTGGCTTACTGGTCAACCTCAGCTTTTGCCTCCTTCCTGCACCCCTCATCCTGCGGGTGGCTCGCTCCGCATGCACTCCATGCCCCGTCAGCCGCCAAAGCGGGGGACTCCAGCCCTGGCCCAGGCCCATGGAAGTGCGTGCGCTGGTGCTTGCGGAAATTGGAGGAATTGTTGAAGGTGCGGTCGCAGAGCGCGCAGCGGAAGGGGCGCTCCCCTGTGTGGATGCGCACGTGGCCGCTGAGCACGGAGGACTGTGTGAAGCCCTTGCCACACACGCCGCAGTGGTAAGGCCGCTCTCCCGTGTGCACCCGTTCGTGGTCCCGCATGTCGGAGGAGCGGCGGAAGGGCTTGGCACAGAACCTGCAGGCAAAGGGTTTGCCCATGGCCGCGCCTGCGGCCGCCGCGGCCAACACCACTTCAGCCCTCTCCCGGGATACTCCGGGGCCCAGTTCCCCGGCGGTCGTGGAGCGTGTGTGGGGCGCACTCGAGGGCCCGGGCTCGGCGCCATGGCGGTTCTGGTGCCGCAGCAGGGGCGCCAGCGCCTTGAAGGCGCGTGGGCAGCGTGCGCAGCGGTAGGGCCGCTCCCCGGTGTGTAGGCTGTAGTGCGCACGCAGGCTGGCGGGTCCCGCACAGCTGTGGCCACACACGTGGCACCGGCTGGGGTCCCCGCGGCGCCCACCGCCCACCGCGCCGGCCAGGTGACCGTGTTCGTGGAACAGCAGCTCAGACACTAGCCGGAAGGCAGCTGGGCACAAGGCACAATGGAAAGAGCCGGGATCCGGGGGCTCGGGAACCAGCGTGGTGTCTGTGACTTTCACCACCTGGATCTCGATGAGGTTACTCGGGGGAGTGGTGGGACGGCCATCATCGGGCACCAGGACCTGGTGAAAGTACAAGACAGAGGAGCCTGTGGACCTCCTCAGACCTCTCCATGCCCACAGGCTCCTCCGCACCGCTGGACTGCGCTTTACAGGTCTGGCTGTCCTCTCCTACCAGAAGTCAATCTCGCCCCCCCCCCCCCGCGCGTGCCCGAAGCCCTTGTATTTCTCCCCTCCACAAATGAAAAACTCTATAAAGAGAACCCCATAAACTATCCGCCTGGAGTGGCCTCTACGGCCTCCTAGAAATGCAACTCCTAACCCCCGCAGGCACATAGTGTCCGCCAACCAAGCGCTGGCTCCTGCCTCTCTCTGACACCACTGTAAATGTCAGCCGGCACCCAGCTGACTGCTGTCGTCTAAATTTATCTCCCCACCCCCACTCTATCAGCTCACTTTTTATTTCCTTTCTAGAACATGTCACAGGGAATCTCGTTCATCAGCCCTCTCCTCTCGCAGGACTGCAAGCTATGAGAGAACACAAGGCCTCTCTGTCTTGGGCACAGCTCTGTTTACAAAGTCCAGTCAGCTCAGTGAATGTCTGTCAATGAACGGACGTCCCGGGTTACTCTCCCAGTCTGAGTTGAGGGGTATGTGGAGGAGGTTCCTGTCATCCAGAACACCCATTGCTCACTCCGAATCCTCTCTTGTGCATATCCTCTGTAGGGCATCCCTGCATCCCAATCTGGTGACCTGGTCACAAACTCTTATTTCAGGGTTGCCTCTTTTACCTGAATTCACTATCCCGGAATCTGAGGCCCCGCCTCTTGGAAGGCGCCACCCAAGTTATGCAAACCAAATCACTGGAACGCCTCTCCCAGTATCCAGCCCCGCCCCCACTCCATAGACCACGCCCCATCTTCATAGGCTCCTCCCTAAACCCCGCCCCAGCATAGCCCTGAGGAGCCCAGCCCCCAGGGTGAGAGCCCTAGTCTACTTCCGCCCATTCGTATAGGCCCTGACCAGACCCCGCCCACTGCCCTGCGACCTCAGTCGCCTCGAATCCTCCGCCGGGGCCCCTTCCTCGCCCGCACCAGGTCCGGCAGCTCCAGGGATCGCGACTCCGGGGTCGGGGAGCTCGGCCTCTGGAGCTCCCAGCGTGTGGCAGCCATCTTGTGCCCAAACCCGGTCCCCGAGGCCAATGATTGCTCTGGAGGGGGCGGGGCTTGAACTGCGTAACAGGCACTGCGCAGGCGCGCTGCCGGGAGGTGAACGGGCGTGGCTAGGTGGTCGTGGCCGGCGGGGATAAGGGGTTTCCTGCCTGTGGTGATCCTCTAGTCCTGGGAGGCCGGGGTCTGCACTTGCGGGTCGCGGGAGCATGCGGGCATTGAACTCAGACGCCCCGTTCCCAGCCACTGCAGCAGCCCTCTTGAACACTGGACTATCTGTGTATTTGCGCAGGAAGGGCTTTGGTATCACCAGTCTGCGTAGCTCGTGAGGACAGTGAAGTGACATCTCTGCATGCTAGGATTTTAGAAAGCCGCTGCCAAAAAAGGCTTGGCTCGGGAGGACGCGGGCGCGCGCCAGGCAAACGCCAGGCAGCACCACGGACAGGGACAGGGCCCGCGCGGCCCCGCCCGCCGCGCCCTCCTGAAAGAGGAAACCGAGTTGAGCTTGAGCGCTGGAGGCTTTGGAGCGCCCGCCCGACTTGACCGGCCTTCTGCACCCCCCGTACGGGACCGGGGACGCACTGTCCTCTGAAGCTGAAGTAGCCACGGTGCTTGCCCGGCCGATGACAGCAGCGAAAGCGACGTGCGTCCCCTTCGGCCCCCGGCCCCCGCTCCCCGCCACGGGCTTTGGTCGGGGCGTTGCAGAGTCCCGGGGCGGCAGGAGCAGCACGCTCAGAGGAACGCGGGTAACCGCGTGAGTTCGCACCTGTGAGCCCAGCGCTCTGGAGGCCGAGGCAGGAGTTCAAAAGCTAGAGCCCAGCCTGGCTGAAACAGCCGCTCAACAAGACCTTGCTTCAAAATTTTAAAAACTGAAAGAGCTGGGGGTGTAGCTCAGCCTTGTGTTACAGAAAGTAAATAAAATGAACATATGTGGCATTAAATCACTGAACTTTGAGGTTATTCTTATAGCAAAATCTACTTCGATAACATATTCACAGAGTCTCGTTGCTCAGTCTGCACTGGACACAGCTATCCCGTTTTTTCTGTGGATCAAGACGAGGGACCCGGGGGTGGTGGTGGTGCTGTGCCACTGAGCTACATGCTCAGCCCTAGCTTACACATCCTTTAAAATATTTTATTTTTGTTATTTATTTTTGTCGTGTGGGACTCAAACTCATGACCTTGCACTTGTCAAGCACGTGCTTGTGCCATAGAGCTGTATCCCCAGCCCCAAAACAAACATTTTAATCTCAGCATTCAGGCAGCCAACACAGTAGAACTGTCACAAGTTTGAGGCCAGCCTGGGCTATATAGTGAGTCCTCAGCACGCATGCACGCACGCATGCACGCGCACACACGTGCGCGTGTGCACACACACACATTTTAAAGCACAACAGATGCACTCTCAGTCCTCTGTGTGTTTGAATTCCTTCTCTCTCCTGTGGCTGAGGTTATTCTATTTCCATCTGCTCCTTACAGTGCCTGAGCACATCTTACAATGGATCGACTCACCTCAGTATGAACTGGGTCATGGCCCTGTCGCCTCGACTCGGGCGGCCCTCCTGCCTTGATGATTCTGTGTAGTAGCTGTGGTGACTGTGCATCTTGCATGCATTCATGCTGTTGTTCACAGGCTGTGCTGCTCCAAGCTTTACCAAGTTCCACCTTACCCTGCCCTGATGGCTGCAGTTCACAGGAACTCAAACCACAGCAAATGCTGTCAAGGCTATGGGCAAGGGAATGCTGCTGCGCTGTCAGAGTGCAAACTGGTGCAAGCAGTAATGGGAATCAGTGTGGGGATCCTGAAAAACACACACAAAACACTACACCTAGAAACTACTTGAGCCAGGTATTTCTCTCTTGTATTTTGTTCCAAAAGAGTTAAAGAAATCAGATGACAGCAGTCCAAGAACAGCATGTTTACAGCAGCACACATTAATCAGCAGAACCTTAGAAGTGGCCTGTCCACCGGCAGGTGGGTGCATAAAGAAAAGACGGTGCTGATACAGCTCAGGGGCACAGCACTTGCTCAGCAAGCACAAGGTCCAGAGTTTGATTCCCGATTAAAAACAAAACAAAAAAAAAACACACACACACACACAGAAATTATAAAACTAAAGAAGGGGCTGGAAAAATAGCTTGGTGGTTTAAGCACCTGCCTGGCAAGTGCAAGGTCTTGAGCTTGATCCACAGTACCATATTGCCATGCTGGCCCCAAAACTGGGTGTGGTAGCACTCACCTGCAATCCCAGCTCGGGGGAGGCTGAGACAGGAGGATTACTGTGAGTCTGAGCTGCATAGTGAGACCTGGTTTCAACAAAAAAGAAAAAGAAAACATGTCATTTCACATAATGGCTCACTATTCCACCACAAAAAAGAGAATGGGTGGATTTGAAGACCACAATGCTAAGTGAAACAAATCAATTACTGCTGAACAAATGTGGGCTTTTGTCTTTCCATCCTGGGGAATGAAACCAGAGCCACTGCACAGAGCTACATCTCCAGCCCTAATTTACTTATTTTTATTTTGAAATACAGAATCACTAAATCACTAAGTTGCCAAAGCTTAAACTTGAGATCCTTCTGCCGCAGCCTCCCAGAGTGCTGGGACAACAGCTGTGGCAGCTAAATGTGGTCTGCTTCTCACACCCTCTGTTGTCTATGAAAGTCCCGATCAAGACAGGACAGACCTGTGAATTGGAGCAGACCCTGGCCTCCAGAGCAAGATCCTGCCTCAAACACAGCCACATAGTTGGCTGTGTCGATGTTCACACATATCTATGAATAGACTCAAAAGTGAATTGCATGTTTCAAACAGATGGGCTATATATGTGCTATCTCTATCTTTTTTTTGAGTGAACTCAGGAGCTCATGCTTGCCAGGCAGATTCTTAAGTCACTGAGCTATCTCCCTGGCCAGTTAATTACATTTTGATAGAGATTAAAGATAAAGAAATAGCTTTCCAAATTAAACTCTAGATGATTTTTTTTAATTGCAAGGATAAAAAAAATAAGAATAAACAGGTGTGGTGGTGCATATCTGTAATCCCAACACTTCGGAGGTTGAGTCAGGGGATTGATGTGAGTTTGAGACCAGCCAGGGCTACAAAGTGAGCTCAAGGCCAGCCTGAGCTGCATAGTGAGACCCTGTCTCAAAAAGACAAAAGAGAAAGAAAGAACCTCAAATACATTCATGGATAGCTGTCATCACAGTGTACTTCAATCTGACTTGAAGTTAGAGACCACACTGCCATCATTCTTAGCTCTGTTTCCAGCACCCACATTAGGACATCGTGGTGCGTGATAAGCCTTCACACTGCTCTGTACCACTGTACTGCACAACTTGTGTACTGGTTGGAAAATGAATCAGTGAATAAAACAGCTAGGAACAATGGCTTCTGGCACCTGCGCCAGCAGTAAGTCTCGCAGAGGTCATCCTCAAATCTGTGTGGGTCTGCAGATGACAATATTAGCAATGATAAATTTGTCTCTTTGAGACAGGGTCTTTCTATGCAGTTCAGGCTGGCCTTGAGCTCACTTTATAGCCCAGGCTGGCCCCAAACTTACAATGATCCTCCTGTCTCAGCCTCCCAAGTGTTGGGATTACTGGTGTGCACCACCATGGCTGGCAAGTAATTTAAAAAATTTTTTTTATGTTATTTGCTGCAGGGCCTCCCTACACAGCTTGGACTCAGTGATACTCTTATTTCAGTGGCTGGCTTGGTGTGAGGCCAGCACAGCATGTGGTACCAGGGATCAAACCTGGGTCTTTGCACTTGCCAGGCTGGTGCTTAGACTACCGAGCTATCTCCATGGCCCCTCATTTTTATTATTTTTTTCCCAGATGCAATGAGTAGTTTTATTAATTTATTTTAAAGAGAATAGAGAAATAATAGATAAAACATTATAACCGATACACAAATTTATGCTTGATCATAACCAAAGGGCTGAGAAGTGATGATAATATGTAATTTTTAAAAAAGATGATAGATATTTGACAGTGGCTGTTGTATTGTACATTGCTGTCTTTTATTATTATTATTATTATTAATTTTTTTATTTTATTTTTGGCGGAACCAGGGATCTAACTCAGGCCTTGCACTTGCCAGGGAAGCGCCTATTCCACTGAGCCATCTTCCTAGCCCTGTGCTGTCTTTAGTGTAGTGCTCAGATTACAGATATAAGCATATAAAGTTGCGCAAAGTAAAAATTTTAAGCATTAACTACTGCCTTCAAAAAACTGATAGAGGGCCATGGAGATAGCTCAGTAGAATAAGTGCCTGCCTGGCAAGCACAAGGACTTGAGTTCAATTTCTGGTTCTGAAAACAACAACAAAAACCTGAGAGAACTTAGAAGTACGATGACCTCCCCTCTCTTGTGTATATTCTTCCATGACTTTTCCCTTCCTTTTTTCCTTTCCCTCATCCCAGGTTAACTAATTTTTAACAAGAGCTCATTGAGCATGAAAAATCAGTGTCTCATATAATCAAGAAAATAAGAATAAAGTACAAAAGCAGGTATACCCCTAAACATTTATTTAGTATAAAAAAATGCATCCCAACTGATTACCTTTAAAGCATGATAATTTCCATACACAAACTCCCAAGTTTAAATCACACAAGCTTTAAAAAAATTACTTTACTTGGCTGGTTATATAACTCAGTGGCACAGCATCTGCCTGGCAAGCACAGGGTACTGAGTTTGATTTCTGGTTCCCTCAAAATTAATTTACTTTCTGAGATTTTTTTCTTCCATATCTATTTTTCCTATAAAATTTTGTGGAGCCATTTTATATGGAAATAGAAAGAGAATACTGCCTTGCTCAAAATTTTTGTTAGTGGGCTGGGTCGCATGGAGTTCAGTGGTGGAGCAGACGCGCAAGGCTCTGGGTGCAGTTCCTAGCTACACTGGTAGGAAATGGGCTTTTAACAACATTTCATTTCAGGCCCGCAACTTCTGTAGTTTCAGTATTATTGTCCACTTTGGGAAAAATGTAAGTTTCTTTGTGGGTGATTTTGACCAGAGCCTCAAAACTTGTGAGTGGTGAGTGACCTTAAATGCTCTGCATTGCGGGTGCTCCTTTGCTGGGGACAACGTGGCCCTGGGAGCCTGCAAGGCATAGGCTTCACTGCTTCTGTGCAAACTCACCTCCACACCTGTGCTCAGGTCTCTCAGACTTGTGATCCTCCTGCCTCAGCTTCCTGGAATGCTGGGAACTTAATTAGCTGTAAGGGAAAAAGTCTCTGCTTTGCTTTGGTGAAGGCAGATTTAGATCTAGAAGGCTGGTCAGTTCAGAATGGAACCTGGTTGTGAGAATCCTCCAGGCCTCTTTTAGAGCTTTCTTGTTAATTCCTGCTCCATTTTAAAACAGGAGAGCATTTAGGTTCCAAGTACCGAGACTCTACGGGGCATGCTTGCACATGTTTGTGATCCCAGCACTTGGGAGGCTGAGGCAGGAGGATCCTTGTGAGTTCCACACCAGCCCAGGCTACAAAGTGAGCTCAAGGCCAGCCAGAACTACATAACAAGACCCTCTCAAAAGGACCAACCTCCATCCCTGCAAAGTAATACAGTGATGCTGAGTACCCGGGTGGTTGTGGTGAGAGAAACTCCACTTCTTTAGGTTTAATCCCAAACTTGGAAACTCTAGATCAGAATTGGCTTCCTGTTGCCTCAGCAACGGTGGGCTGGGGAGCTGGGCAGCCTCCCAGGCAGTGGCACTCCTAGGAGCACCAAAACCATGCTTTTACAACTCACCCAATCCTGGAGCTACTGCTGCTTGTGTTGTTCCTATTTGCTTTTTATAGTGGTATTTGGAAAACATCTCAGATTAGGAATTGATTTGAGGGCCTGCCAAATAGCTCAGTGGACTATAGCACCTGCAAGCAGACGCAGGGGCCAAGGGTTCAATCCCCAGGCCTGCTGGCCAGCCCCGCCCCTGGAACACGCTGAGACGACAACTAAGACTGGGCTTGTGGCGCCTGCCTGTAATCCCAGCTCTTGGGAAGCTGTAAACAGGTGGATCACTAGGAGTTCTATGGAGTAGTGAGACCGTGAACACTCTGTAGACCCTTCCCTAAAAATACAAAAAAAAAAAAAAAAAAAAAAAAAAGAATTGAGAAAAGGCAGAGGAGTAACTGTGAAGGTTGATTTGTACTACTGGAAGACGTTTTTAGTATCCGATTTAGGAATATTTATTGCTGACTAAACCTACTTAAGAGTCTTTTTTCTTGCTGCGATGTTTGTTTTTTGTTTGTTTGTTTGGTGGCACCAGGATAGAACTCGGGACCTTGTTCTTGCCAGGCAAGCACTTATTCCACTGAGCTATTCTCCAAACCTCTGTGATGGTACGTTAAAAGAACTTGTGGGGGTAGGCGGGGAGATGGTTTAGTAGAATAAGCACTTCCCTGGCAAGTGCAAGGGCCTGAGTTCAATCACCGGTTCAGCAGAACAAACAAAAAAACCTGTGGTGGGGATGTCCCTTCCTGGGCCTCTACGGACAGTGGGATGCAGGAAGCACTGTTTTCTGGCCTCTGTGGGCCTGGTCTGAGAGGTAGGGTCGCTTGACCATTCACCAAGCACTGGGCTGGATATGCCTTATAGACCAGATGCTGGACCCAGGAGATGAAGACGCAGCTCAGCCTGCCTTGTTTTTGTTATTATGGAGAAACTCAAAATCTTTGATAAGGACCTCCAAATGTGTGAAGCTCTGGAAAAGCCATAGTCGCGCATTTCTGACAGATATTATTTTCTGTATGTATTGTGTATTTCAAATATTTTTTGTTATTTTGTGCTTTAAAGCTGATTATTGGTTGCGGTTTTCTGGCCTGCGTGTTTTAAACATGCATTTTCACAAAGGCTGGTTCCATCTTTCCCGAGGACGCTCCAGGAAGCACCGGCTGCTGGGGTCGCGCCGGGGTTACAGTCATGCTCCGTTGTCGCACTGCTGAGCTAGCTCCGCGACTCGATGACTGGATCGCATATGATTCCAGGTGCCCAGCTGATCGAGTAGTGCCCGCAGTCTGTAAGGGGACTTGTTGACGCGTGACTGTCCTTTGTCCACATGCAAAGTGCACATGTGGCTGACTGCAAGGTGGCAAGGTGGTGTGGACGGTTTGGTGTGGCTCCATAGGACTTTGTATCCTATGTCATAAGAATGGCGGTTGTTCATCTCGTCATGGATGCGTGCCAGCTCCCCATGATGAATGTAATCAAGTCGGGGAAACATGGACTACAAAAAGCAACCACAGGAAACTCATCGGTGCCGAGCGACACTTTCAGGGAGCTCCCTTATCAGACGGATCAGCGGGGCCCAGCGGAAGGCGGACCTTCTGTTTCTGCGCCAGTGCTTCCAGTGGGAGCATTTTTGCACGGGGCCGGAAGCGCACAACTTTTTCCCCCCAAAGGGAGGTCTCTCCCTGAAAGCTTTGCCCCTCAACCGCTCTTACCTGGCTGCTGTTTCTGCTTGGCGGAACCAGAGCAGCAGCACGGGAGACAGAGGCCCCCACACTGAAAGGCTGGGAGACTAGCGGAGGTGACAAGCCAGGGCTGGGCGGGATGGGGGATCATAGAGCCACAGCGGCCGACAGAAGGGCCGGGGGCGGGGGCGAGGGGAGGGAAACGAGAGGCGTCCTGCGGATAGCTGGGTAAGGAAGGAAACCACCGAGACGCGGGAGGCAGCTAGAAGGGCTGGCGGAGGCCTCGGCCTGGCGGAGAGCGCTGAGGCGGGGGTAGGGAAGAGGGGCTGCTGGGGCTGGGGCCAGAGGTGGGGGTGGGGGTCGGTCTCCGTCCCCGCCCAGCAGTATCGCCGTGAGCTGTGACCTCCCTCTGTGCGCCTCTTGTTTGTCCTCGTAAAGCAAATGAATCCCCCCATCCCATCAGGGATTGAACTCAGGATCTTTGCGCATATTCCACCTAGTTTTCTCCCTAGCGCCAAGCAAATGATTCATCACTCAGGAAGGAAAAGCACACAGGCAAGTACCCGCCAAAGTCCTCTTTACTCACACTATGGAACCTGTGGAAATGAGTGGAGTGCTTATTTTCACACGTTGAAAGCCTTCTGCAGTTCTGAAGTTCTTCATGGCACCAGAGTCAGGCAGACATCAGGGGCCCTTGCAGTAGTCACTCTTTAGGTCTCGCCAACACCCTCCTCTAGCTCAGATTTTATTCTAGTTTGTTTTATTATTTTGGTTATGTTGCAGGCAGCTAAATTTGATAATTTTATAGGCAGTCAGACAGGGCCAGGCCCTCAAGGAGACTGCTTGGAAGACAAGATCCGTTGCAACTGTGCGAGAGAGGGTTGTTCCTGCTGTGGGCCAGACATAGAGACCAAAGATTGAACAGATGCTGACCTCCCTAAAGATAAGCATCCGGGATTGATCATCATCGCGAGGAAGCTGGGACGTGTCACTGATCCAACCCCTATCCGCTGGCTACCAGATACACGGTTCTATGTTTGTGCCTGCTTGCCGTGTGACTCGTTTCCTATTTGGTCCTGGACCTAACTTTACCTGCGCAGTGGTGCTTGCGATCTCATTGGCTGATCATAGTTTGTCCCCCTCGTGCCCACCTAGGTGAGTTCGTATTTCTTCACCGTAGACCTGCCTCAGGGTATGATTTTACTCTATAAAAGTCCCTGGAAGAGACAGCTTCTCGGGGACGACCCTCCTAGACCCCCCCTTCTGTCCCTCTTAGAAGCATTCTTTCCCTGAATAAATATTCTTAATCTTTTTTTTTTTTTTTTTTTTTGGTGGAACTGGGGATTGAACTCAGGTCCTTGCACTTGCCAGGGAAGTGCTTATTCCACTGAGCCATCTCCCCAGCCCCATTCTTAGCCTCTTAACCTCTGTTTGTTGCTAAAATTCAGTCTTCGGTTTTAGAGAACATAAATGTCTTGGGTACATTTCAGGTTGTTTCATTCTCCTCTATCAGTTATTGCACCAGCTATCTTCTGAGTCCCTCAGCTCCCAATGCTATATAGCTGTCTCCAAAACATGTGGCTTAGATCTCTCAAAGCTGAGTGTGGTGCTACACACCTGCAATTCTAGCACTCTAGGAGGCTGAAACAAGAGGATCACAAGTTCAAGGTCAGCTGGGGCGATTTAGCCACACAGCCAGATCATAATTTTCTTTCTTTTTTTTTTGGCGGAACCAGGGATTAAATTCAGGCCCTTGCACTTGCCAGGCAAGCATTTATTCTATTGAACCATCTCCCAGCCCCAATTTTGTTTTGGTCTTTTTTAGATGGGCTCACTATGCAGTTCAAGCTGGCCTAGAGTTCACTTTGTACCCCAGCCTGGCCTGGAACTCTAAAGGATCCTCCTGCCTCAGCCTCCTAAGTGTTTGGATTACAGAGATGTGCCACCATGCCCAGTTTGGTCTCAGAATTTTAAAAAAGGAGCTGGGGATGCAGCTCACTGCTAAGGCCTTGGACGCAATCTCTCGTGAAGAGGGGAGGGGGGTGACCTGCCTCAGATCATAGCTGTTCCTGCCATAGCTGGAAACCTTTGCAGCTCCCTCTCAGTGGAGATTGATCACCACCCCCATGCTGAGGACAACAGGCCCTGGTGGATGCTGGGTCAGCGCTTTGCCTGTGGCTTCCGCACACTTCATACCCACTGTAACTCACTAATTTGCCCCTGACTCATCTTTAGAAAGCCACTTGGGACTCCTGCCTGCTCTGGCCCAGGCTGAGAGGCCTGCTGGCCCCTGGCTTCAGGGAACTGCTCCACTGCCTTTGGACAGGTGCTCTGTGCAGCCCCGGTTCCGGGCTGCTCTGGTACAGCAGCAGAGCCTGGTGCCTGTGAGTGTCTGCAGCCCATGTTGTTCCTCTGAGCAGTGTGCTCTGAAAGATGAACAGTTTTCTATGTATTAGTATCTGACTGCAGGACACATGACTGCACTCACAGTGGGGAGTTGGTATATGTACGTAACACAGCTCAATTTGCAGGGCTGGGCATGTAGCTCAGCAGTACAGTGCCTGCCTGGCAAGTGTTAAGTCCTGAGTTCAATTCCCAGTACCTCTCCCAAACAAAACAAACACTCCCTAACAATGAAAAAGCACATCATGATTCTTCTTTCCTCCTTGCCTTCCCTCCCTCAGGCCACCTCAGTCTCCTGCCTGTTGGCAAAAGGTCTGTCTGCTTCCTAGAACTCATGCTGTCTTCTGGATTTCTCATAAAAGAGAAACTACATGACAGTTTAGCTTGTGTGTCTGATTTGTTTCACTTAACATGTGGCCTCAACTTTTGTAGATCAATGGATGCAGCTAGACTATTGATATGTGAAATAAATCAGCCACATGTGCAAACATCGTATTATCTCACTAGTGTGAGAACTGAAAGAGTAATGAGAATATAAAAAGTACAACAGAGACTGAAAGGGAAAGAAATTGTTCAATGGGAGAAACTGGGATGAGGAAAAGGAAAGTGAAGGAAGGGAAAAAGATATATCTAGGTATATATGTAGAATAGTGGGGGTAATTGTGTTGTCAGTTTCTGCTGGTCTTTTGAAAGGAGCAATTAATGTTTTTTTTTTTTTTGTTTTTGTTTTTGTTTTGTGGAACTGGGGATGGAACTCAGGCCCTTGCACTTGCCAGGGAAGTGCTTATTCCACTGAGCCATCTCCCCGGTCCTAAAACTTTGTTTTTTACTGATTGTTTTCTTCCTCTTTTGAATTTCATACAACTTTTTTTTTTTTTAAAGTTTCAATTTATTTTTATTTATTTTTTATGTATTTTAGTACAAGGTATTCAGGGTCTTACTGTGTAGACGGGATTCTCAGTGGCCCGCCAGCTTGCAGCCTCCCAAGCACTGGGATTACGGGTGCGTGCCGCCATGCCCAGTCTCAGTTGCTCTCTCAGAGAGCCCCACGCATGGGGCCGGCACCCCGTGTTGGGGATCGAACCCCAGCTGCTGTGCCCTACCTAAGCAGGCGCCTTCGTCTTTTGAGCTATCTGGTGGTGCATATGCACTTTTAAAAAAATTTATTTCGTACAGGGTCTCACTATGCAGCTTGGATTCATAGTCATCCTCCTGTTTTCAGCCTTCCAAGTGCAGGGATTACAGGACTGAGCCCTGGTCTGTGCGCCTGCCTAAGCAGGTGCGTTGGTTCGCTGAGCTGTCTGGCCAGCCCCTTGTATCATTTCCGATGCTGTTTCTTTTTTTCTTTTTTCCGGAACTGGGGATTGAACTCAGGCCCTTACGCTTGCCAGGGAAGCACTTATTTCTACTGAGCCATCTCCCTGGCCTCTATCACCATTTTGTATTCTTAAAACAAGACAAGGAGCCGGGGAGATGGCTCAGTGGAATAAATGCTTCCCTGTCAAGCACAAGGGCCTGCGTTCAATCCCCGGTTCTGCAAAAACAAAACAAAACAAAAAACACACACACAAAAAGTTGTGGCCTCAAGGTGCATCTGTCTTCCAACAAACAAAACCAATGTCTTCCTCTTTGTGGCAGAGCAGTGCTCCTTGCTGTGTGTGTGTACTGGTTCTTCACTCTGCCCGGACTTCATCACTCTCCATTTTGTCTGGACTTCTCAGTGCCCTCAGTGGCCCTAGGGGAAGAGCGGGGAGATGAGAATGAGTGAAAGACAGAGACAGAGCTGAGGCAGGGGGAGGTCGCTGCCTCCCTCGCATGCACACGCACTCACACAGGCATGCACAGGGAGGACAAGAACTGCCCAGGACAGGTGGAGTGCTTACTTACACCCTGCAGAGGTGGACATCCTTGTCAACCTCTCCTCCCAGCAATCAGTTCACATGCTCCAAGGGCCTCTTTGCGTGGCTGGAGGCACTGCACGTGTGATTAGCTTCCACTCGGGACACCAGCTGGCTCTGCCCTGTGTCCCTGCACTTGCCTTGGTGACATTTCAGGAAACTTTCCAATGTGTGCTCCCTCGAACAGTTTCCTCTCTGGCCACTGGCACTTCTCCTGTGAGAGGACCTTGCCTAGCTCCTGTAGACCTCTCCTTCCAGGCTGGTAGTCCACGGCCACGGGTGGCCATGGAGCACTTGAAATGGAAGTAGGGTGAGCTGACATGGGCCACAAATGTAACAAATACACACCAAAGTTCCACAGTGCACTGAGCCAGTCTCAGTGTCAGTATCAGAAAACAATCTGCCCCCAGGTGCCCTTAGAGGAAGACATGCGGGTCCAGGCTAGGGCGCAGCGCAGTTTCCTGGGGGGCTGATGTCCTGGCGTCAGGAGGCTCACGTGGCCCTCTGCGATTCATGTCAGAGGGAGAGTGTTCATAATGGTTAGGCCTAAAGTGGCTTCCTGTTTGTGGTGCCTGCCTTATTGCATTCAGCTGATATCAAAGGGTCGGGCCAATTTCTGGTGCCAGAGTCTGCTCAGAACTCCACAGGGCCAATTGTTGTTTTCTATTTGGTTTGTCAGAGTCTCTGCAGGAGAATCAACCAAGGATCTGGGTTAAGACTCAGGACGGCTGCCAGTGCAGAATGCTGAGGCCGCAGGCCACCCTGGAAGTGGTCACGTGGAGGAGGAAGAATTACAGTGGTACCTTGGTTCACAAAGGATTTTGTGTGCAAGCAGTCTGGTTCACAAACAGAAGCATTTGGCAAAATTTACTTTTTGTTTGCGAACTCTACATTGGGTGGCAAACATGACTGTGGCCATCTTCCTCACACAAATACAGACGTGGCTATCTTTTCTAAAAGCATAGAACAAATTAAGTTGCTTAACCACATCACTGCTATACTTTCTTGGAATCTTAACTTTTGTTCCTCAACGCCTAGTACTGGAGATAGAACCCTCCTGGGGAGTCATATGCCCAGCCTTTTTCATTTGTATATTTCAGGGTAGGGTTTCACTGAATTGCTAAGCTGACCAGGCTGGGCTTCTACTTGCCACCTTCCTGCCTCAGCCGCCCAAAGTGCTGGGATGCCGGGCACCACTGCACTGTTCTCTTCATTTTGATAAGGTTCCTTTGTGAGGCTGAGTGTATCCTTAGCAGTGTTTGAATCTGAGTCTCGTGGCTGTGCAGTGGACGCCCCCGCTTCCCATATGTGGTCTCTGTTCCCCCACAAGGCCAAGGAGTTCTGGAAGCAGCAGTGACCCAATGAAGATTCAGCCTCTGAGAGGAAGGGAAGGGCAGACAGCCACAGGCTAGCTCTGGCCTGGCGAGAAGCTGGTGTGTACCCGGGAAACACTGGATAAATGTGTGTTGAGATGGGAAAGCATCAGAAGACTGGAGGTGCAGACAGGCTCCGGGCACTCGACCTGAGCCCCTGCCTCCGTCTGCATGGCATGTGTCTCCCCAGGAGGGGCCTGTGCGTCCTCTTGCTGAATGCTGATTTCCCGCCCTCCATGACGAACCCTGAGATGGGGCCTCCTTCTGGGGAGCCTGAGGCTCATCTGTTCTGCCATGGTTGTGTGGCCTTGGCCACATGCATTGGCAGGAGGCACACCATGGGGGCTCCATCTCGCAGGTTCCTGTACCTCAGAGGAGGCTGAATCTGCCACTGCCTTGGGGATGAACCAGTGTCGCTAGCAGCTGACACCCTAGGATTCCTCCTGGGTGCTTGGTGTCCAGCTGGCAGGCAGCAGTCACAGGGAGGACCTGGCAGCATGTGTGCCTGGCTGTCACATCCAGGCCTGGATGGCTGCCAGGCTGGAGTGCATGGGAAGTCTGCAGGTGTCGGGATGGAGGGAGCTGGTGAGCACTCGTGCACCAGCTGGGGCACCACACGGGCCGGGTGTGCACACCCCAGGGTGTGGCCAGAGGCACTGAGCTGGTGAGTCTGGGGTGAGGGTGATTTCATCACTTCTCTTGGTTCAGGGCTCCACAGCCAGCATAGCTTGCCCTGCTGCCCATGCCATGGGTCCCTTCCCCCAGCTGACTCCTGCTCTGAATCAGCTCCTCCCCTTCTTCCATTCCTCTTGACTTGCTTTTTAAAATTGTTTTTTCTAGTACTGGGGACCAAACCTAGGGCCTCAACATGTTGGGCAGGTGGTCTACCACTGAACTACATCTGCGGGTCTCCTTTGTCTGTTCCTCTGCGACCTCTGCTTCCCCTCAAAAGGACTGTCACCCGCTCTTTGCCGGAAGCTAGGGCTCCCCATGCCAGAGTCACAGAGTGACCCCACACCTGTGCTGCCACCGGCAGCACAGCCTCCAGGCTCGGGCAGCCTCCCATGGCGGCGCTTCCTGTGCGGCTGTGTCTGTCAGTCCTGCTACCTGCGCAGTGCCCAGCTTCAGTGGGGTGTCCAAAGTCGGCCAGTCCAGGCCCACTGGGCTGGGTAACAGACAGGTGCCAGGGGCTCCACAGAGGCTCTTATTTCTTGTGGAGGCATGGGTCCTGGCCACACTGCTTCCTTGCTGTGTGGCTGGAGGCAAGCGGTGCCCTTTCAAGGTCTGTACACCCTGAAGTGCCACCTTCTCAGCCGTGCTATCCTCTGCCATGCTGCCCTGTGTAGAGCCAGCTATGCACTTAAATCTCTGCAGATGTGAGCTGAAACAAACCTGTAACTTGGGCGTGTCGAATATCTTGTTTTAGTAGTGAGAAAGTAACCCAAACCATGGCACACAGTATTCCCATGCGTCTCAGTTACTCTTCCCTCATTGCTGGGACGAATACCCAACCCCCGAAATGCAGGAAGGAAAGCTTCACTTAGCTCACAGTTGCTGGTGGTTTCAGTCCATACTCGGCTGGGTCCAAGGCAGAATGGCACACAGCAGAGGGCAGCAGTGCATGGCAGCGAAGGCAGCAAATCAGCAAGAGCGAAAGGAGGGGCAGCAGCAGCAACGGCTCAGACAGCAAGTCTGTGCCCCTTGCGTCGCACTCAGGCTGTCTGCCCCAGGCCGGGTGCACTGCTCATACCCACAGTCCCAGCCTTGGAGCATGAGTTAACCACAGACTATAGAACTGCACCTCTTTGGGGGAACCAGTACACACAAACCATAGGACCACGCTTATCTGAATGACGGGTAACTCGTGTGAGGGCTGCTGCGATAGGCTCAGTGAGTTACTGTGTTAGCACAGGAACCCAGGTGACCTGGGAACCCTCCTCTAGCGGGCTGCTTCTGGCTAACCTGCTGCTCTGCTCCTTCCTGACTGCTAAATGGTCTGTCTGCAGTGCCTGCTGGAAGGCGGAAGCATCCCCGGGAGTCACCCCTACAGCCACCTCTGGCCTGGTGGGCCCTACACCCTCTCCCACAGAGTGGACAGGCCCTGCAGCTGTAGCACTTTGGGGTGTGGAAAGCATGGCCCTCTGGGTAGTGGCACTACAGGCCAGGTATAAACAGGAAGGTACAAAGCCCAGAGTGTGAATGACTTGGAACCCGAGGGATACAGAGGCCCAGGTTTGGGGAGCCTGGTCACTGTATGGGGAAGCAACATAGGCAAATTGTAGCCTCTGAGAAGGGGATGCAAGGTCCTGGCAGGGTTTAGGAATGTCTCAGTTACCCTTCTCTCATTGCTGGGACAAATACTTGGCACGCAAAATGCAGGAAGGAAAGGTTTATTTAGCTCACAGTTACTGGAGGTTTCAGTCCATACTCGGCTGGCTCCAAGGCACAGTGGCACATGGCAAAGGAGAACCTCTCATGGTGGCAGCAAAGAGCAAAGGGAGGAGTAGCAGCAACAGCGGCTACAGAGTGTGCCTCTGTCTCTTACGTTACATTCAAGCTATCTGCCCCAAGCTGGGTGGAGCACTAACACCCATAATCCCAGCATTGGATCATGAATTAATTGTACACTGTAGAACTGTGCCTCAATGGCTGCCTGAAGCTTTTTTTTTTTGGGGGGGGGGTGAGTGGGCAAACGCACACAAACCCTAACAAGGAGAAAACCTAGTGAACAGGGGGAGGAGTGGGGTCACTGCCTCTTGGCGGAGGGCGCAGCAAGCTCAGGCCCTCGCTGAGCCCATGGCGCTCCAGCCGGCCAGCTGTAGAGAGAAGTGTGCCAGGGCTGGCACACAGATGTGCACTCAGCAGGACATGGTGGTCATCCGGGGGAGGCTGGGCAGTAAGCCTGCTGGGGGCAGAAGAGTCTACTTGAGTGTGCTGGAGGGAGTCCTAGACTGAGTAGGAGCCCAGACTCTGCAGCCTCAGATCAGAGGCATGAACAGAGGTCGGGAACTGTTGGTCTGTCATTGTGATCCGATGTCTTCCTGGAGAAATGCAAAACGGAGGCAGGAATGAGGAAAAGATAGTTAAGGGGGCCGGCCAGATAGCTCAGCAGATTTAAATTGCCTGCTTAGGCAGCCACAGGGACTGGGGTTCGATCCCCTGCCTGCCGTGCCAGCCACACTCTGGGCATGCTGAGATGTGATTGAGGCTGAGGGTGGTGACACGGGCCTGCAATCCCAATGCCTGGGAAGCTGAAAACAGGAGGATCACTACGAGAGGATCGGTGTAGTGAGACCCTGTACTACTGAATATACTAAAAAAAGAAAAAGGTAGACAAGAAGATAAGAACTAGGTTAGGTGGCCACTCATCTGTCTGCTTGGTGAGAGGACCCTGACCCCAGCAGCAATATGAATGTTTACTTACACTTTTGTAAAGTTGGTAACAGGTGACACAAAGCTGCCTGGTGACTGATAGGTCGTTAACCAGTCAGGATTCTCACCTCAGGACTGAGGTAGCTTGTCTGCTTTGTGTACTGAGGTCCAGACCAGCTTCCATGGCTCTCAACAAAAAGAGAAGTCAGAATGACTCCAGGCTGGGCCGGCATGATGGCGATGGGACCATCCAGGAAAGGCTCGCTGCGGGGGCTCAGAGTCTGCAGGACAGAGCCACGAGTCCGAGATCCGCCTGGGCTGGCAGGGGCAGCGCGCTCCAGAGCACAGGGTGAATGGTGTGGGCAGCAGTGGGCTGAGCCACCTTGCCGAGCGTCTCAGACTCCAGCGAGGCCTGGATTTCATTGTGTGGCTGGAGGGGGCCTGAGAAAGGCTGAGTGGACACAGCTGGAGAAGGATCCACGGGCCAGGCAGGAAGGACCTGGAGGCAGGATTCCAGGAAGCAGGCTAAGCTGGGGTCTCCTGAGGGGAGGGGCCCAAGAGAGACGGTCTGGCTCTGCCAAGCAGCTGAGGGTGTGCATGCTCTGCACAGGTGAGGTCTGTCATGATCAGGAGTATGGCAGGCTGGGTTGAAGGAGACGGGAGGGAACAGGAGGTGACACAGTGAGGAGATAGCAGGTGTCGCCTGCCTGGCTGACACCTCATCAAAGTCTGCAGTGACAATGTGTTATTAGAACTGACATCTAAATGGTCAGAGGCACCACCCTCTGAGAAGCACAGAGTATCCTAGCAGGAGAACAGCAAATGCATGGCCCTTGGTTTCTGTTGTGTTTTTTTGAGACAGGGTCTCACTATATACCCTGTACTGGCCTAGAACTTTTTTTTTTGGTGGAGCCAGGGATTGAAATCAGGCTCTTGCGCTTCCCTGGGAAGGGCTTATTCCACTTGAACCATCCCCCGGTCCCTGGCCTAGAACTCTCCATTTGATTCTCCTGTCTCAGCCTCTCAAGTGCCAGGATCATAGGTGTGCACCACCTTCCCAGCCCACACAAAGGCCCTTGAGATGGGAAGGGTTGTCAGGCTGAAAGGCAGAAAGGCAGCACAGCACCAAAGGGGGGCTGGGATGCCGGGCAGCTGGGGCAGTTCTGCATGGGCTCCTAAGGGCGTTTGGATTCTATTCTGAGCATAGCAAGGAGGGTCCTAAGGCAGGAGTCCTAAGAAAGAATCTGTGGGCTTATAAGCATGCTGCCAGGATGCTAGCCCAGAGAGGAGATTGGCAGAGGCAAGGTGGGTGGACAGGCCATTTCTCTGAGCCAGGGTGAAAGCAAGCAGAAGGGCAAGGCTGTGGTGAGTACAACGGGGACTCCGGAGACGAGGCTGATGGCACTGATCTGGTTTATTGAGGAATCACCTGAATATATCAGGTGAGGGTAGGGAAGGATGTGAGTAGGCAAATTATGGGGCGGGACAGAGTTGCTCTTCTGCCAGTGACCATCAGCCAGGTATGCTTGGCGCTCTGGCTCCTGGACTCTGCTCTACAGGTGCTCCTCAGCAAGGCAGTGAGCACAGCCTCTGGCCCTGGCGTGCCCACAAAAGGCATTTGCTGGGGGCTTGCAGGCACTGACTACAGGTTCTCCCTGTGCTGTCTGATCTTCCCCCCCCCTTTTTTTTTCCTTTTAATTTAGAACAGGGTCTACAGTGTTGCAGCGTCTCACTATGTAGATCAGATTCATTGTGATCCTCCTGTTTTCAGCCTTCCAAGTGCTGGGATTATAGGCACGTGCCACCCTGCCTGTCTCAACTGCTGCCACAGTGTGCCTCTGGGGAGGCCCGGGGATCAAACCCCTGGCCCCTTTGCTTGCTTGCAGGCAGTTTAATCCACTGAACTATTTGGCTGGCCCTGAGTGCATATCTTGTGGGGGATTAATGGCAATGTGTTATTTACTATGCAAATTAAAAAAAATTTAAACATTTTAAAACCCAGTACCAGGGCCAGCCAGATACCTCAGCAGATTAAAGTGCCTGCTTAGGTAGATGCAGGGACCAGGGTTGGATCCCTGGCATGCGGTACTGGCCCCACCCCAGGACATGCTGAGATGGTGATGGAGACCAGGTGGTGGCAAGCACCCATAATCCCAGCACTTGGAAGGCTGAAAACAGGAGGATCACTATGAGTTCTACCTGTGTAGTGAGACTCTGTACTAAATACACTAGAAAAAGAAAAAAGAAAAACCCGGTACCTTTTAAAACCTGGTATGGACCCAAAATTTTTCAAAATTTCATTCTGTACAGAAATTCTTTGGAATCTGTCGGGAATTTGTACTCTCGTTTTCACACTGACCACAGAGTCAGCCACTCAGGTCCTATGGGCCAGGGGCTACCTCCGTAGGAAACATGACCCTGGGGATGCTGAACTTTAGCTCCCAAGGGTCTTCTCCCAGCTGAGGGAGACCCTCCCCCAGTGTATCTGAGAATTTGGATTGGTTCATTGCCTTTTTTTTTCTTAAATGTGTCTAGCATTTAAAGGTCTCACTACACAGCTCAGACTCATTGTGATCCTCCTGTTGTCAGCCTCCCAAGCTCTGGGATTACAGGCTCATGCCACCACATCTAGTCTCAATCACCTCTCAGTGTGCCCCAAGGGCTGGGCTGGCACAGCATGGCATGCCTGGGATTCAACCCCAGTCTTTGTAGGCACTTTAGTCTGCTGAGCTATCTGGCCAGGCCTTCTTGTTGCTGTTTATCTGTTTTTGAGACAGGGTCTCACTATGCAGTTCAGGCTGGCCTTGAGCTCACTATGTAGCCCAGGATGGTCCCCAACTTGCAAAGATCCTCCTGCTTCAGCCTCCCAATTGCTGGGGTCACAGGAGTGCACCACCATGCTTAGCTTGTCTGGGTTTTAATATATTGTGCAGGAGTAGAAAAGATACTTTGTGAGCCCAACCAAATATGATGTTTATGGCTGTCATCATCCAGGGTGCAACTGTTTGGTGGTGCTGAATTCAGCTGCCCCATGGGACAGGGGACCATTAGCTCCGGGGGGCCACTCAGATAAGAGGGGTAAATAAACGTGGACTCAGGGCTTCAAAACCTTGAGCATCATTTTCAGTCCCAGGCTGGGCAGGCGAAGAACCCTCCTCTGCCGCTCCCAGCTTCTGTAGCTATCGCCCGCCTCCTTGCGCTCCTCCCAGGACAAGGCTCAGGTGAAGCTGTCTGCAAACCCGGGGCTGCCCGGGCCTCACTTTCCCCACATGACCAGTGAGACGCACACACTTTCCCAGCTACATGTGGTGACGTCCCACCTTTAAGGGGCTCTTTCCCCACTCGGGGTGTTCCTGTTGGCCCAGCGACAAGCATCCTTCCCCTGCCCTCCGCCTTGCTGGGTGGCCTTGCCTGGGGAGGCGGGGTGGCTCGATGGAGGTCAAGACAGCGTGTAGCGGTGCTCGAGAAATTTTTTGGGAGCTCACAGTCTTAGTTACTCTTCTCCCCATACTCAAAATGAGGGAAGGAAACGTTTATTTAGCTCACAGTTGCTGGAAGTTTCAAGACACTGAAGGAGAGGCTAGGGCGCTGCCAGGATGCCCTTTCCACCTCTCCAAGAAAGCACAGGCAAGCCAGTTTAACGGTTCGTGCCTCTGGCCCTGCCCTTCAATGTTCCTCCAACCACCTCTGCCCCATAATTTACATGAGGCTTTGGGGGGACAACTCACACCGGTACCCTCCCCAACCCTGCGAACTTCCCCAGGCTGCTGCGTGGGAGGGGCCGGCCGCGGCGTCGGAACCTTAGTGCTGGAGGCCCACGTTTCCGGCCGGCGCCTTTTCCCAGGGACGCCACCGCCCCCTCCGCCCCCCTACCAGTACCCGCCGGTCCGCTACCCCGGCGCCGCCGGCCCGGTGCTGCCCGCAAGCTCCCCGGACCCGAGAGGCCGCTGCACCGGGTACGGGGGCCGGGAGGAGGGAGGAGCCTGGGCCGGGACCGTGAGTGGTCGTCGGGCGGGGGTGGCGGTGCCGGCAGCTGGAGCGGGCGCAGGGGCGGAGGGCAGAGGCCGCGCCGTGGGGGTCCGGAGGGATGGGGACCGGAGGAGAGAAGGAGGGAAGCCAGGTCGTCCCGAGGAAGGTCAGAGAGCCTAGGGGAGGGCTCGTGGGGAGGAGGCTGGGGTCCCGAGTCTGCCCTAGGAGAGGAGGCACCAGAGGGCAGCGAGGTGTCCGTATCGTTGCAAGGGCCAAGCACAGGCGAACCCGGGCGAACGAAGCGGTAGCAAGATGGGGATATAGAAGGCGGGCAGCGAGGTGCTCTAGGGTTGTGCATGACAGGGATAATGTGGGGCGAGGATGGGGCCTCGAGGCACGCAGGGTGGGAACAGGACAGAGTCCTGGGTGAAAGTGGGCAACTAGGTTAGAGGGGCTCCGGAGACAGAAGGAGATAGGGGCGGCGATACCTAGCTGGGGAGGCCTGGGACCTGGAAGGGTGCCGACGGCGGACGGTGGGATGCAGCCCCGGCCAGGGGGCAGCGGCAGAAGAGGGGAGGACGGCCGGGGTCGGGTAGTCCAGAGTCTGGGGGGAAACCTGAAGCAGGGGCGTGAGAATGGGCCTCCTGCGGCCGGGCCCAGCCCCCATCCTGAGCTGCTGGGTGGTGGCTGGGAGGTCGGGCCTAGAGCGCTGGACCGGTCGCCTCCTAGCCAGGAAAAGGCGCCCTTAACTTCTCTCCCCCGCCGCTCCCAGCTCCACTCCAGATGCTGCTGCTGCCGCCGCGGCCGCCGCATTCTCGGTCCTCCTCTCCCGAGGCCATGGACCCACCGTCCCCCAAGGCTCCCCCTTTCCCCAAGGCGGAGGGCGCCGCTTCCACGCCCTCCTCGGCGGCCGGGCCCCGACCCCCGCGGCTGGGCCGCCACCTGCTCATCGACGCCAACGGGGTCCCCTACACTTACACGGTGCCGCTGGAGGAGGAGCCCCGGGGTCCCCAGCAGCGCGAAGCGCCCCCGGGGGAGCCCGGCCCGCGCAAGGGCTACAGCTGCCCGGAGTGCGCCCGGGTCTTCGCCAGCCCGCTGCGGCTGCAGAGCCACCGCGTGTCGCACTCGGACCTCAAGCCCTTTACGTGCGGCGCCTGCGGCAAGGCCTTCAAGCGCTCCAGCCACCTGTCGCGGCACCGCGCCACGCACCGCGCCCGCGCCGGCCCGCCGCACACGTGCCCGCTGTGCCCGCGCCGCTTCCAGGATGCGGCCGAGCTGGCGCAGCACGTCCGCCTGCACTGAGTCGCCCGCCGGCCGCGGCTCCCCTCCGCCCGCGGGAGAAGTCCTTCCTTCCTCTCCCGTCTAGCTGTGTGATGTAGACCAAAGTTGTCGCCCTCCCCGCGCCCGGGAGCGGAGGGAGTTGCGCTCCGGCCCGCTGTGCAGCTTGAGTCTTTGCAGTGCCGACTACTCTCTGAGTTCTGATTTTCTCTCCGAAGTGGCGAGCTGTTGCCTTTTTCGAGGAAGACACGACAAAACAGCGTTTGCACAGTCTGGTTTGCGTCTATACCCCCTTCTACCCACGACCCCTCATTCCTTGCTCAATAAACATTCCGTACTCCATCTCAGGCTGGCTCTTGCGTGTTGGGTGCCGAGCGAGGCTGGGGCAGAGGCCGGACCGCGAGCACCTGGGAACCTTCCTCTCATAGTGTGCGGGTTTCCAGCCGGAGCTGCTCATCGGCGCCCCGCGTGCCCCGCCCCCGCCGTCCGGCCCTGGCCTCTTTTCGTTTCCCCGGTCTTCGCTCCCCTCACCCGACCTCGCCGGCCTCCGGGGACACCCGGGAGGGCGCGGGCTTCCGCTGCCCGCAGCAACTGCCAGAGCAGCCCGGGGCCATCCGGAGACGCCCGGACCCTGGAGCCGCTGCACCGGGTACAGGGTGGGGCGCGCGGGCTCGTGAGAGGGTGGCTGGGGTGGGGTCGCACGGCACCTGTGCGGCTGGGCGCGGGGACTGGGCGGGTCAGGGCCTGGCAACTCTGGGGCTGATCTGGCCAGGACGGCCGAGGATGGCAGGAGGGGAGGGGGAAGGTTCGCCGAGTACCATGGGTGCTGGACTCCAGGGCACAGGAGAGAATTGGAGGGCTGTACAGCTCAGACGTGGGTAACAGGGCTGGAGTTGGGGCATGCCGAGGGCCAGGCAGGATATCGAGACATAAAAGACGGAGTCCGGGACTATGCTGCCATCTCCAGAGCGACCCCTGCTCCTCTGTGCACCCCCAGGCCCCAGCCACCCTCCGGATGCCGGCGCTGCCGCCCCCCTGTCCCCAGCCCCTGGCTCTTCCCTCAGTTGAGGCCATGGAGGCCCCGCTGCCTCGGACGGGCAGGTGCCCTGAACCTGGACCTTCCTCCTCCACTTCATCTTCCCAGACTTCAACCTCTCCGAGGCCCAGCCACTACCTTCTCATTGACACTCAGGGTGTTCCCTACACCGTGCTGGTGGATGAGGAGTCACAAAGGGAGTCCGGGCTCGAGGGGCCTTCGGCCCAGAAAAAGTGTTACAGCTGCCCCGTGTGCTCCAGGGTGTTCGAGTACATGTCCTACCTTCAGAGACATAGCATCACTCACTCGGAAGTGAAGCCCTTCGAGTGCGACACGTGCGGGAAGGCGTTCAAGCGGGCCAGCCATCTGGCACGGCACCACTCCATCCACAGGGTGGGTGGCGGGCGGCCCCACACCTGCCCACTGTGCCCACGCCGCTTCCGAGACTCGGGAGAGCTGGCTCAGCATAGCCGCGCCCACTCCGGGGAGCGCCCATTCCAGTGTCCTCACTGCCCCCGCCGCTTTATGGAGCAGAATACGCTGCAGAAGCACACGCGGTGGAAGCACCCTTGAATGGGATCTCTTGAAGGTCCCAGACCCTGCTGAATTGTAGGCAGCTTTCAGGCCCTGGACACACATACACACACCCCACCCCTGTCCTAGACCCTGATGAATTGTACGCAGCTTTCAGGCCCTGGACACCCCCCCCACCCCTGTCCTAGACCCTGCTGAATT